>BQNB010207259.1:0-10490 GCA_026074375.1 Tanacetum coccineum | reverse complement strand
TTGTTAAGTGTTTATACAAGTGACAAAACTATAGTGATGGTTATTTCGACTCTAAAAATTGATCTTAAGAAACGAACCAACACCCCTTTATTTTTATAACACATTATCCATTGATTCGAAAAGTATACATTTAGGAATGTATGTTTCGATGTGTAATGTATTGTTGTTTTAACATGTTTTTAGCATGAATCAACAATGTATAACATTTGTTTCAAAAAATAAAAAATATGTAAATATATTTATAAAATTTTCGAGCAAAAAAAAATTTGTGACTCAATTCTAATGAATGTATTGAATTCTTATGACTACGGGAATCATCGTAGTTATGGATTTCCTAGTTCTAATCTAAAAATCAAAAGACACAAAAAAATATAATTATACCCAATTTTGACTAAGAACAAAATTGGATGAATTTGAAAAAGATAAGTATAAGAAATCTTACAATAGATGTTGTTAATCGAGTTGTAGGTGATTGCCCCTTGCGAAATTGGATGAATTTTGAGTTTGGAAATTGGATTTTATGGTTTTTGAGTGTGTGTGTTCGTCACACAGTAGCAGGGAGAAGAGGGAGAGGATAAATGGGTGTTTGGTAATTGGTTTTGTTGAGAAAAGGATCTGTTTGACTTTTTAGATGGGCGGTCCCCTTAATTAATTAAGGGGGCCACCCATTTTACACGGCCGGTCCCCTTAATTTTAAGGGGGCCGCCACTTGGAATTTTTTTTGTTTGACCAGTTTTGTGAGAATGAATATTGACAATTTTTAATTAACTCATTGTTTTTAGTTAACTCGTTGTTTAAATTAAAAAGATCTTTGAACTATTTCGAATGAATAATCAGAAGTTAATACACAAGATGATTTGTGACTAGGACATTCTTGCAATATGGTGAATTAATTTCTCTTCAGCGAAAATTAATTGATATGTTTTAAATAGAAAGTGTAATCGGAAAAATGAGTTGATACCTTCAGCCAGGCATTTCATAATAACGTAGTTGAGGCTAGCGCGGAGGTGAAGGGAGTTTGTTTCATCTATAGTGGTTTAAGACTTTTCCGATACAAAACTAATCCTACTTCTATGTTAATTATTATCCACTAACTCACCTTTTTCTTCCTGTTCATCAATAACATTCCTTAAAAAACACGATGTCACCGCCAAGCAAACAAAATAGGCGTAACACCATGGATATCATCACAACACAATAGGGTCAACAATAGAGAAATCAGCTACATGCATAACTAAATAAAAGACACTATGTGTCCATAACCATACCAAAAACAAAAGAATCTACATTTTGTATAATAAAAAAAATGTCTCATCAATACAAGGGCAAATGAATCACAAAGCTTCTAAAAGCATCAAGAATTCATGCAAACAAAATACGAAACAAAATCAAATGAAAACTTCAATGCAGCCTAATGGTCTCTCTAGCCACTTTTATTAACTTCAGTATCTTCATAACGCTCACCTGAAAATGATGCTTAAAACGTCAACACAGAAGGTTGTGAGTAGTCATAGTTTTTTACCGACTACCCAACACAAAGAATAAATCAATTACTGTGATTATTATAAAAACAAACATGCGCAGGATAATTAATAGTTGACTATCATAACATCTAACATGCATTCGTTTACCCCAAACAAGCAACCCACAAATGAACAGGAACGTGTCCCCCGATCCATACATGCAACACTTAGTCCCATGGGAGGGAATGCTATCCTCCCTCAAATCCCCCAAACTACTTGTACCGTAGCACACACAGGTTCATACCCACACAAAGTAGTTGAAACGCATCTTGCCCACAAAGAGCGAAGCACAAATGCAACATCATACAACAATGAGCCATAACATATAATAGCTACTTAAATGTCCATGTGTAACTTAAACCATATAATCACAGCAATCAAAACATTTCAAAACATATTTTGCATCATCTCCATCCTAAGAAAACATAGTAAAACTGGGACTATGAAACTCAGCTTCCAAACAATATCAACACAAGCTACACAATACAAACACAAACGTGTTACACGCGACCAAGCTAGAAGCTCAAGTCCATGTAACAGTCATATGATGGATGTCAATGGTGTTTAATTATCCCCATGGGTCTTATGCCCCAACTTTAACCACTTCATTTACTCATAATTCTAGTGATCTACATTTTATTCAAAAATGCAGAATTTTAGTGTATCTTTACTAACTTAAAAACATTACTTGCCGACCTTCATAAATTATACCAAAAATCACCTAAGTTCATTTATAAGTACACTAACTACCTTGTGATTTTCAAGTACTCATTACATGTGCAACTATCCCAAATAAAATTAAACTTT
Organism: Tanacetum coccineum; assembly: GCA_026074375.1. Taxonomy (NCBI): domain Eukaryota; kingdom Viridiplantae; phylum Streptophyta; class Magnoliopsida; order Asterales; family Asteraceae; genus Tanacetum; species Tanacetum coccineum. The sequence goes on along the minus strand of BQNB010207259.1, from coordinate 8,160 downwards.
AAAACTGTCCCAATTCGGATCTGATTGCACACTAAAATGTATGACCCTCACTACCATACTTAGGCAACTAATTAAGGCTAATTTTTCTCATGAAGTAATCAGACATATATAACTTAACTTCTGTGTTTTGGCTAACCATAATTCGAATTTTAAGTAGGGGTTTCACCTTCCCAAACATGACCTAAATCTGACCCGTATTTACTGATTTGACAACTTTTAGTGTAACTAACATTTGACCTACATCTAGACCTCAAAAACGTTTGAGGCTGGACTTTTTGGAAAGTAAATTCAATGAGCTACTGTTTAGAGTCCAGAAACGTTCAAAAACGTATTACCATCAAGGAGATATTCACTCGTGAACACAGCCTTAAATTCTGCTCTAACCTAAATTAAGATCTAACGCAAAACTAATCATGCCACATGCATGAACACGCATCTAATCTATTCCCATTAGGGGTGTTCAAAAAAACCGTGAAACCGATGAACCGAGCCGAACCGCTCAATCCGAAACCGAAAAAACCCGAAACCGAAGAAACCGAAACCGAAAAAAACCGAAACCGAAAAAAACCGCTTATAATGGTTCGGTTTCGGTTTTTACTTTTAGATATCCGCGGTTAACCGAACCGAACCGTGCATATTATACATGATTATTTTCTAACTAATATTCAAATAATTGTACAAGTATTAACCGATTATTGCAATACTTTTATTGTATAACGACTTTTTCGCTCGTAAAGTAAACATTTGTAAAAATCTACGTGTGAAAATTGATTAATGTGATCGTAATCTATAACGTTGATATTATATTTTTTGTCTAAAAACGTTAATATAGAATATTTGAAATGCAATATTGTAACAAAATACTTAAGTTTTATATGACTTTTAAATTCAACGTCATTTAATTTTACTAGAAATACATTTTATGTTCTGGACTATGTTATTTTTTATACAGTTAAACTCTATTAAACGTCAAAAATGGTTAACCGTGACCCGAACCGCGGGTAACCGCTCACTTCGGGTACCCGCATGTCCGGTTACCCGCCTAGTACGGTTCGGCAACGGATAGTAAAATTAATTACCCGCCCCGCGATGGATAGTTTAAATCATTCAACTAACCGAACCGAACCGCCCCGCGAACACCCCTAATTCCCATGCATCCTAAGATCATTATAAATCTTTTAAAATCTGTATTTTATGTAACCCTAGATCCATCATAGATTAATTGTTACATGATTTAAAAGAATAAACAAGAAGAAGGGTTAATGATCTTACCTAAAAACCTTGCTAGATCTTCCATAAATTCACCACTTAATTCTTGATCAAAGTTTTTGTCTTCCTAGGGTTTTGTGGAGGAAACTCACGGCACAAAGTAAAAAATGGGGAATTATGAGCTAGGTTTATAGTATTTATAAGGTGTAGACAACTAAGAAACCTAATCCCTATCTAACTAGTATTTGTGTTACACTAAAACAGTTTTTTCTTCTTTCTTTTATCAAAATTCGTATTTAATATGTATGTAAATAATTATTTTTTTAGTTAATTAATTTATTTCAATACCTTAAGTTTTTTATAAAAACCTAATCTAATTTTGTAAACCTTTTTACATAAAGCAACTCTTAGACTAAAATTGAGTTTTCTTTTTTTTTCTTTCTTTAAAACCGGCCAAATAACACCTCTTTTTTTATTTTATTTTTATTAATTTCGAATTTTATACATATATATAATTTTATATTTTTTTATAAAAACCTCTATTTATTTTACCTTTCAAACCTTTTAAATTAAAACTAGATTAAATGACTATGAATAAATTTCATTTCTAATTTTATTTTACCAACTTAATAAACTAAGTTTAAATTTTTATATTTTCTAAACTAAACTTTTAATTTTACTAACTACTAACACTTAAAGATATAAATATGTATACCTATACATAAAATACGTACACACATAGAATTATACCATCATTTTCATTGTCACTAAAATGTGAACAAAATGAAATATCCATAACAACCATAACTTCAATCACAAGGAGACGATCACGCTCCATTGATTGGTAACCAAACTCACATAAGATCACATAAACACATAATTATTATAACACATAATGATGTTCATGTCCATACTAGCGGTTTGACTAACCTGCTCAAAGCACAGTTGTCACAGTATCCCCTCTTTAGGGAAATCTCGTCTCGAGATTTAACTAGTAGGTTCAACATCATCATAAACAAACAATCGGGTATACTTAGCTTTCATATGGTCCTCACGTTCCCACGTGAACTTAAGGCCACGGTTTGAATCTCATCTAACTTTCACGATTGGAAACCCACTGCTTACAACCTCGCTTGCCCATACAATGGTACAAATAGCAGCATAACAACTCTAAGCAAAAATAAACATCCAACTACATGAACATCGCCCGTCTTCGAGGAAACTCGTCAAAAACCTTAAGTTGTGTAACAACGTCATTCATAACCTAACCCCGCAACTCATCAAACAAGAACTGTCTTGGAACTAAGTTATAAGTTGTTACAAAGCTCAACGTTTTTGAAGAATCGGCTCGACTTTGAGTTTATTCAAAATATAACATTAACCAAACCACCTCAAAACATTTAAGGGTACACTAAAGTCTGCCAGTAACCCTATGTGTCCAACTTTACTTAGTACTTCCAACGATAGCTTGCTCAACAAGCAAGTGTGGATACTTAGTTTTTATGAAATCCTCATGACCTCGCTTCGAGTTCCAATGGACTTAACTATCGGATTCCTACTACGCTTCAAACTTTTAACCTCACGTTCGATAATCTCAACAGGCTCTTCAACAAAACGAAGAGTTTTGTCTACCTTAATTTCTTCTAAATGCACATGCAGATTTGTATCCGCTAAATACTTCTTTAAATTTGAAACACATCAAATACGCTACTAAATTATTGAGGCAATCTTAATCAATAGACCATAGGACCGATCCCTTTAATGATCTTAAATGGTCCCACATATCTTGGTGCTAACATTTCTTTCTTTCCAAAATGCACTACTTCTTTCCAAGACGACACTTCCAACATCACTTTATCACCAACTTCAACTCTAAATGTTTACGCATATTGCCAACATAGCTCTTTTGGCAATCTCTAGCCGCTTTGAGCTTTTCTTTAATCAATATCACCTTATTTGTTGTCTCTTGTACCAATTCTGGTCTAATCGACCGAATTTCTCTAATTTCAGCCTAAAGAACATGTGACCTACACTTCCTTCCATACAATGCTTCAAATAGAGCACATCAAACACCCGAATGATAACTATTATTATAGAAAACTCAGTTAAGGGTAGATGAGTGTCCTAATTACCACCAAAAAAAATCAATCACGCACGCTCTCAACATATCCTTCAAAGTCTGAATGGTACGCTCACTTTGTCCGTCCGTTTGAGGATGATAAAGTCGTGTAACGCAGTTTAAGGTCGGTGTTCCCCAATGCTTCTCCAATGTCTACCAAGCTGCGAAGTAAATCTCACCACGATCTGAGATTATCGACACCTGCACTCCATGCCATTGTTACTATCTCCTATCAGTTGTAAAGTCCTCGCCAAATTCTCCATTTTAAAATCTTCACGTACTACCATGTAATTGGCATACCTTAGTCGGTCCTAACGACGATTACTCCCACTTCGTATCATACCCCACATACATTATCTTGGCAACCTTGAGTAAAGTCCATAGTTAATAATATCCTAACTATCCACTCGGGATCTCTATTGTTCAATAAACCAAAGGTCTTTGATTTTTCAGCATTTCACCATTAAACAAGTTAAACCAATTGCTAACATACTAGCAATAGCCTTACTCCATACATGGCCACCGTACATATCTCCTAAGTCATAGTACTCTACGCTCCCGAATATACTAAGTACCTTGATGCATGAGCCTCGTCCATCATTAATGTTCTTACATCACCTATTAATGGAACCTATAATAAATACATATCTCCACCTTCCTTCCTTTCTATTAGTTGGTCCAGGCCACACAGCATTTCTGCTATCGCGTTCTCTACCTTGTCTCTTTGCATGATACACAACCAAATCCTTGATTCAACGTGTCGCAGAAAACTACAAACTCTTGATACATCAGGCAATGACAATAATGGTGCATTTCACAACTGCCCTTCAACATCTGAAAAGCTCCTCTTATTCCTTGGCCCACTCCTACTTCTTATTTTTCTAAGTCAGTAAAGTAAGGGGTTTAGCAATCTTAGAAAAATTCACGATGAAACGTCGAGAGTAACCTACCAATCCTAAGAATGATCATATCTCGGATGGCGTCTTAGGTACTTTTTAATTCTTCATTGCTTTTATCTTACTAGAGTCCACGTAAATATCATTGTTGTTAACCACGTGTCTGAGAAAATGCACTTCTTGTAGCCAAAATTCATACTTGGAAAACTAGGTAAACAAATTTTCCTTCTTCTTGAACAATATAGGTGCTCCCCATAGAGAGTGACTTGATCAAATAAAATGTATATCAAACGAATCCTAAGGGTTACGAACTATCGAATAGGGTAGCAAACGAATATCGAATCAAAGGCTAGAAAACATCTAATGGATTTCATATATGGAAATAGATGCGGATCAAATGTCATAAGAATCCTTAAAATGAAGGATAGAATATATGTACCGGTAGAAACGAAAGAATCAACAAGCGTACCACGACAAAATAAACACATAACAAATAACAATACGTATCAAGATTGATAAATGAAAAGATAGGATTCTTATACCAATAACGGACTTTACTCGAAAGAACCAACTAAATAATGTTTTTATAAAAATCAATTTATAATAATAAAGAAAGTCGTTTTAGTTATAAAAAAATCATTATTTTTAAAAAAAAAATCATCTTAAATATAATCTTTATAAATTTCATTTTAATCATGGTTGTCATAAAATCCAGAGACAGTTATTTAACAGTGTATTGTATCTTACCCATATAAATTACTTTAAACATCCTTTTTATAATTATAAAATTTATCAAAAACAAGCATAAAAAAAATTATCATATCTTATTCATAAATATTATCCAAAAAAATAGTTTTGTCCGTCAACCAATTATCATATTGTTTCAAAATTTATTGTAAACATAGTTTCTTAAGAAAACCAATAAAGAGACATTTCCATAAAAGTGTTGTATTCATAAAATCATTTCAAAATAGTTTTCCCCACCTACCATCAAGATATACTTTAAAAGGTTTTCATAATTCGACATTAATATAAATTACGTTACTCAAACGAGAACATCGTAATACCCAAAAGGGATTTTATAATAACAGTGAAGTTACTACAGTAGGAGTTATGGTTTTTGACCTCATAAACACAACTCAGAATCTGACCCGAATTTACTGTTTCGACAACGAATCTTGTAAAATCAATTTGACTGACCTCCTGAACTCAAAACCATCCGGGGCTGGACTTTTTGAAAACTAGACTCTCTGTAGATAATTTTAGGCTAAATAAAATCAATAAAAGCTATCCGTATGACCAAGTTATGACCCTCGCAAGATGACCCAAAGAATCTGCCTAGTTTTTAGTTCCGAATTTATAATAATTAAACCTAATTAACATACCTAAAACCCTAATTATTATTCCTAAAACGATTTTTGATGATAAAAAACCACTAATTACAGAATATTCTTAAACCCTAATGATCCACCATAATAATTGTTACATGTTTTAAAGAAAACTAAACAACAAGGGTTTATAAACATACCTTAATCCTTGATTCTTGAAACACTAAATCACCAAATTGATTTTGATAAAAAAAACTTTTTTTTCTTCTCTGCTTGGTTCGACCGATTATACAAAAAAAGGGGAGGAGAGATTTGTATTTATAGTGTTTACAAAAAGATTTGGATAATTACCTAATAGAATCCTATTTAGACTAAAATTGGGTTTCCTTTCCCCTTTTTTCTTCTCCTCCAAACCGACCCAGCCAAACATCCCTTAATTAATTTAATTCTTTTTTTAATAAAATTTCGTCCATTTATATATATATGTTATTTATATTTTTTAAAATTTTTTAATTATTATTAATTACATATTCAACCCTTAATTTTGATATTTTTATAAAAACCCTTTATTCTACCTTTTAAACCCTTTAAATTAAAACTAAATTAAATGACTATAAATAAATTTCATTTCAAATTTTATTTTACTAACTTAATAATACCAAGTTCTAATTTCTATATTTTCTAAACTAAACTTTTAATTTTACTAACTACCAGCATTAAAGATATAAATACGTATACATATACCTAAAATACGTACCCACATAGAATTATACCATCATTTTCATTGTCACTAAAATGTGAACAAAATGAAATACCCATAACAACCATAACCTCAATCACAATGAGACAATCACGCTCCATGGATTGGTAGCCAAATTCACATAAGATCACATAAACACATAATTATTATAACACATAATGATGTTCATGTCCATACTAACGGTTTGACTAACATGCTCAAAGCATAGTTGTCACACCCAATGCCTCTTGCATTGACTGCCAAAACCTCGATGTGAAATGACTATCACGATCTGATATAATCGAGATCGAAACACCATGTCTAGCAACTATCTCATTCAAATACAATCTAACCAACCTTTCCATCTTATAATCCTCACGCATAGGTAGAAAATGAGCAGACTTAGTCAACCGGTCCATAATGACCTAGATTGTGTCATGCCCACTACTAGTCCTAGGCAACTTAGTCACAAAATCCATAGCTATCCCTTCCCATTTCCATACGGGAATATCAGGTTGTTGGAGCAAGCCAGATGGCCTTTGATGCTCAGCTTTAACCTTTAAACATGTCAAACACTTCCTAACATACTCAGCTATATCCTTTTTCATTCCAGGCCACCAATACCTAACTCTCAAATCATAATACATCGTATCAGCACCTGGGTGTATAGAGTACTTCGACTTATGAGCTTCATCATCCATTATCAAGGTTCTTACCTCACCCTTTAACAGTACACATATTCGATCCAGGTAGTACAAGGTTCCATCACTTCTCTGTTCTATCATCTTATCCAAACCTTTCTGCAATCCTGCAGACTCATCCACAACCTCCTTCCGAGCCGTCAGTATCCTATCCTTGATACTTGACTGAAGGATCATATTCATAGCTCTAATTCTCTTAGGCTTTACTCTTTCCTTCCTACTTAGGGCATCAGCCACCACATTCGCCTTACTAGGATGGTAGCAAATTTCACAATCATAATCACTAAACAACTCTATCCAGCGACGCTGTTGCATATTCAACTTTTTATAACTAAAGATATGCTGGAGACTCTTATGATCCGTATAGATGACACTCTTTGTCCCATACAGATAATGTCTCCAGATCTTAAGTGCAAACACGACCACACCCAACTCCAAATCATGGGTAATATAATTCTTATAGGATCCCTTTGCTTAATGGATCTTAACCTTTAGCTTGTAAAGGGTTTGTTGCCTTAGATAAATCTAAAGTAACAATGATGAAACAATGATTAACCACTATTGATTACGTGGAATTTAATCAACAATGTAAAGAAGAATATAATCAAAACACTTTTATATTGAACTTTGAATCTGCCTAAGTTACAGATTACAAACTATGATTTGCTATTCGATCTCTATGATCTTCTGTAGAACTATATCTACTAAATATGCCTCTGGTTCCTTTTATAGACTAAGGAAACCCTAATGGGCTTTACAAAACGCGTATAAAGATAATGCATATCTTTTCCTAAGATATCTCATGCATATCTTTATCTCTAACTAATTTCTGCATAAGCAGACTTAACTATTACATAACGAGCATTAACTATTTAATACTGCCAGTACTAACTATGATAAACCTTCTACCAGTACTAACTATTACACTAGCAGAATTAACTACAATACTAACAGAATTAATTCTGTTATACAAAATTCCTAACACTTTCCATTGCCATTAACTTTACCCTTACCTTTAGCTTTAAGCGATTTCTTATTGGATTTCTAGATTTTACCACCTTTAATCATTATTACTTGTGGTGTTTCAGCCTTTTTAGGTAAACCTTTTGCATACTCAATGAGCATAGCATGTAGTTCACCATCTGTCTTCCCCATGTTATGCTTGTTT
>BQNB010207255.1:0-10490 GCA_026074375.1 Tanacetum coccineum | reverse complement strand
ATTTTACTTAATCATTTCTTATTGATGTTTTAGCACTTGGGAAGCATTTGGAGGAAAAGCACGTCAATTGAGCTTGATTCGGGAAGAAACTCAAAAAAATATAACTTTTCAAGCTGGCGACTTCCATTTTGATGCCTTTACCAAAAGTGCCCAGAAAGTGAAGTTCTTAATTAAAAGTGTGACTTCTTAGGTCGTGGAGACGGCATCAGACTTTCACCCTGACGCCGTCAGGATCAACAAGCTACGACGTCAGCCCGTTTTGTATCTGTAACACCCCCAAATCGGGTCGCAGTGGAATAATGTATCCGGGAGCATTGCATCATAGATGAATAGCACAAGATATAAGAACGACCTCTATATGAGTCATTTGAAAATTGATACATTAGAATAACTGAAATTGTTTGTTACAAAAGCACAACGGCTTAACATGTTTACTTGTAAATGTAAAGATTTTTAAACATAACAAATATCTCCAAAATGTAATGCTTCTAAATCTTTATGCAATGAAATCCAGAATAACGACCACCAATGTATCCTTGACTTGCACCTTATTGACCTGAGAAAAACATGCTTTAAAACGTCAACATAAAGTTGGTGAATTCACAGGTTTATGTAAATATAATGTAGGACCGCAAGACTTCCAAGTGTATGATAATGCAACAGATGCAAACATCACAAAATGTAATTACGTTTCCCTAAGCTCATGACACTGAAGCTCGACATGTATGAATTGCAATATAAATTGCCTACATTGCCCTTGATGATGTTCTAACCCGCAACATCCCAAATCCGACATGGTATACGTTCGTTGTCCGGCAAACCGGCACAGTGAGCGCTACTCACCCGAACGGGGAGGTCAATCCCAAATAGATCTATTTATAACATTCGCGCTTACTCAGTAATTGACAGTTCATGATAATGGGCTCAGTGGGTTATCGCTACTTAGGCAAACACGTAATCATGTTAAAATGTACACTTGCGTCCAATTTGTAAAACAATGCATGTTTCTCACCCCAAAAGTTGTAAATCATTGTAATCGTAAAAACATGGGGCTATGAACTCACCTTGAGTGAATGAGCAACAATGTAAATCACAGAATGAAATGCGTCACGTAAATGTCCGAATGCAACCTAATTAATTATAGGTCGTATGAGTACTAAGTACTTTGAATAACTAATACCATATATAATTCTATATAGCTACATCACCATCTAATTGTAATTGAGAAATAATATTTATAAAGTTAAAATGTTTATAAATATTACCTTAGTAAAAATGTCGTAACTTTCTCGTTTTAAGTCCGTTTTGTACGTTCTTTATGTCCACGGTTTCGTATTAAGAAGATGTATCAAAATATTACATTTTAATATTTTTAACTCACTGATGAACAGTAGTTTTTACTGTTCATGATTATTTATAAAATTATTTTTATAAATTTAATTATCGAAATCTTTTGAAAGTCATAACTTATTCGTTTTAATTCCGTTTTTAGTGATTCTTTCGAGCACGTCCTCGTAATTAAAAATTCTATCTAAATAAAATATTTTCCAAAAAGTTTCTGTAATGAACAGTAATTTATTTTTATAAAAGTATTTATTATTCTAACTTGCAAAATCCACAACTCCTTCGTTATTGATCAAATAATTATGTTTCTTAATGTTTTGGAATCTTAAAAATGTATACTTTCTGTGAAAAATAATCAAAATTTTTATCAGATGTGGAAACTAATAAGATTTTATAATTTTTTTTATAATACGCTTTTTATTTAAATCTTGTAAACTCCGTATCTCCTTCGTTATAGCTCGGTTTTTCGAGTTCCTTATAGATTTGGAATCCTCATGAGATGTACTATGTTTATAAAATATAAAATCATACTTTTAAAATTCGAATTAAAACAACAAGTTTGTAAACACCAGATGGTTGATTATTCTCTATGGGAAGTCATAGAGTAATGGTAATGCACTCCATATAACAAAACTTATTGAAGGTGTTGAGACTATAATTGCTCCTTCAACTGTTGAATAAAAGGCACAAAGGAGGTTAGAGCTGAAGGCAAGAAGAACTTTATTGATGGGCATCCCTAATGAACATCAATTGAAGTTTAACTCCATCAAAGATGCCAAGTCATTGTTGCAGGCTATTAAGAAGAGGTTTGGAGGGAAGAAAGCTGACTACTAAAAAGGATCAGGGGAATCTTCTATAAGCTGTATATGGAATTTAACTGCATCTTGCTCAGAGGTATTAGATCAACACCTTTGTTAGGCTTAAAAAATCTTTTCAGTCAGTTGGAGATTCATCGTGAAGTATCTAAAGTAGATGGTAAATCAGAAAGTTCTTAAGAATCTATCTCCTGAAAGGGTTCACTCATAATAAATTGTGTGAAGATAACAAGCCTATGATAGATACTTTTAAGCTTAGATGATCTTTATAAACAACCTGAAGACATCATGAACTGAGAGGTCAAAAGGGACCTTCAAGCACAAGCTCAAAACAACCACAAGAATAGCTTTGTTCCTCAACATCACCAGCTGTACAAATGGATGTAGTTAATACTGCTTATTGGTGTTTTTCAACTGTTTTAGCACTCAAGGCTACTGCTGTAACTAATCAATATCTGATAACATGAGTGATGCTGTTATCTGTGCTTACTTTGCAAGGTCATACCAAACAGTTACAACTTAACAATGAGGACTTACACAATTTAATACTGATGATTTTTGAAGAGATGGACTTGAGGTGGCAAAATGGCTTGCTACTATGAGGGCAAGGAGATTCTTGAAGACACATAGATAAAATGTTAGCTGTGAAATGGTAACTGAAACCATTGGGTTTGATATGTCCGAGGGTGAAATGTTAACAACAATGCCACAAAAGGGGACATTTTGCAAGGGGGAAGTTGTGTAGGGCTCCGGCGAAACTAAGAAAACTTGGAAAAAATATGAGACACAAGAAGGGTTGTGGATAGTGGTGGACTGGCAACTATTCACAATTGCTTTGATCTAATGTGTTGGTCTTAGTGATGATGATTAGCAGTGATCAAAAAAGAAGAAGATCCAACTATCTTTGCACTCATGGATTCACTCTTTTAACAAGTTCTAACTTTGAGGTATTGCTTATTTCAAACTGTTCTTCTTTTGATTGGAAAAATGTTAAATTCTTAAAGAACCAAATGAACAACTATTAACGAGTAATGACATCTAAGATAATTGTTATTACTTATAGAACGGTTTAGAGTCTGTAGATGCCAAAAAGACTTGGAGTTTATAAGAAAAATGAGTCTGTTTATTAAGAAAGATATCAAAGCTCTTAATCGTGAGATTTTAATTAAAAAGAAGCAGAGCCATTATTGAGATTAGAGGAAGTTGGAACTGACTCAAAAAAAAAAGATGTAATTCAGCTAACAGTAGAAAAACTAAGAGAATAATCTAAAATCTTAAGCAAACTTATAGAATGTCAGATAGTTGATAAGTGCAAAACGCTTTAGGGATATAATGTTGTTCACCTCGCTTATACAAGAAACTTTTCATGCCTCTATAACCTAAATTTTTCATTCTTTGGTCTAGAAGCAGTTTGTGTATGAGCTAAGTTAGTGAGCTACAGTTAAGATGTCTGTAGTTGAGACTTGTGAAGTAAGGATAGTGAGACAAGCCTAAGGCAGTTAAGAAGTTAAGAAGAATATTGGTGCTCGAATTATTGAGGATTGGGTGTCAGATAGTGAGGAAAGAATAGAAGATGCCAAGAAGACATGATGCCTCAGAGTATGGATTCAAAAAAGAAAACAGTTACACCTAGTTTTGCTAAAATAGAGTTTGTATAATCATAAAGGAGCAAGTAAAAACTCCTAGGATAACAAATGTTTAAACAAGGTATTCAAATAGGATGAACACACATAGTCCTAGAGGAAACCAAAGAAACTGGAATTATATGATGTCTCAAAGATTAGGGAGTAATTTTGAGATGATTAACAAAGCTTGCTATGTGTGTGGAAGTTTTGATCACCTACAGTATGATTGTGATAACCATCAGAGATAGTTTAATAATAAAAAGATAGTAAAACCAATATATTTTTTTTTATTTCAATCAGGTGTGGATTATATAAAGGGTGAATAACCAGAACTTTTCTAGAATGACTCACCTCGGTCCTAAAAGGAACATGGTTCCAAAAGCAGTATTAATGAGGTCTGGTCTAGTATCACTTACTACTGCTAGACCAGTTAATACTGCTCAACCAAGATCAATAGTAAATAGTACAAGACCAATGACAAATGTTTTTAATAAAAATCACAATTTAAATATTAGAAAAAAAAAAGAATAAGAAAGAAAATAAAATAAAATAGTCCCAATATTAACAACAATACAACTAACTAAAAACAGTAATTTTAATAGGTGTTTTAATAACTGTTAAAATAAACGTAGGTTAATATGTAGGCCTAAGCAGTAGTAATACTGCTATTAAGCCAAAAGAAAGCTACTTAATGTTGTTAAGGGAAAACCAGGATAATGTAGTTAAGGCCTAAGCTTGTTGGGTTTGAAAACCTAAGACTTAAGGTTTTAACCATGTTTTCTAATAACTCAATAGCGCATCAAATGAAATTTTTAAAGATTTGATTATATTGATGCACAAGCTGATCCAGTCCGTGATGGCTTGGGTCCCCAAAAGAGACTGATTTTTCTTTAACTTGGAAGGGCAATCCAACCAAAATGGATTTTACAGGTCCAAGGAGTGATTGGCAGGGTACTCAAGGCACGTGACTGGGGAACATGTCCTATCTTAATGACTTTGAAGAAATTGATGGAGGGAAGGATATGTCTAGTTTTAGAGGTAACACCATAGGAGGGAAAATCACAGCAGAAGATGTACATCAAAACTGGTAATTAGATTTTTAGAATGTGTTTTATGTATGAGAAGTTACAGTATAACCTCTTTAGTGTCTGACAAACAAAGGTGTGACTAAAAGAATTGTGTTATCTTTTTGGGACAATGATTGTATTATTTTTTTCTCCAAACTTTATGTTAATCTGTTGAAAGTCTTGTTGTTGTATGTGTTTACTTAAAGTTTGGAAAAGAAAACAATATGTTGAGTGTTGATTTAAAGGAATATTGTTACTAAAGGAGGTTAACTTGCTATCTTTGCAAATGGTACATCTGATGAATATAAACTTTGAGCATAGAAGGCTTGGAACATAAAATTTCAAAATATGAATTAACTGGTTATAGGAAATCTTGTAAGAGGTTAACCTTCTAAAAACTTTTTGAAATTGATCAAAGCTGTGTTGCTTTTGTCAAAAATGATGGCAAATGGAGCTTCTTGTATGTACTAATACAGTATAAGTTCTATCATTCTTTTTTAAAGACAACCATTACATATGTTGCACATGGATTTGTTTGGTCTAAAATTTTATAATAAGCATTAATTGTAAAATAGATGTATTGCTAGTTGTCACATATGTTACAGTTGGTTTAGTTTGGTTTTCTTTTACGCTACTGTTTGGAATTTTGTATATTTAGACTTAATTCTGGTAGTGTATTATAGTTGTTTGCTAGTTACATAGTTTAGTAATGTATTAGAGGATTATCATTTGTTTGTTAATGGTAGTGTTAATTAGTTATTACTGCTTATGTATTAGTTAAGTCTCGCTTACGAAGAAATTAGTTAAAGTTAAGATATTGCTTGAGATATCTTAGGAAAGGATATGCATTATCTTTATTCGCGTTTTGTAAAGCCCTTTAGGGGATTCATTAGTCTAGAAAAGGAACCCTAGGCATGTTTTAGTGATATAGTCTAACAAGATTCATGAGATCAATTAGTAATCATTGGTTGTAATCTCGCAACCTATGCAGATTCATAAAGTTTAATGTAAAGTTCTTTTGTGTATTAATTATTGTTCTTATTAGATTATTGATTAGATTTCGAATAATCAATAGTGTTCACTCAGTGTTTCATATTGTTGCTTTAGAAGTATCTAAAAGGAGACAAAATCTTTGCAATGCTGAAGTAGTTTAGATCTATTCAGTATAAAACGATCCAAACAAGAGGTATTAGACCTGTGTGGAAACTCAGATTAAGAAGAACTAACTGTTAGATGGAAGACAAGACATTATCCACCCTTAATCATCTGCAATGAAGACTCCCTATCATACATGAAGGGAGAGTACGATATATGGTGCATGTGGATTGCTCCATCATATGTTATTCATTAGACCATATTTATGGGAAGTTAGTGTCAATGGTGAGATTTAGAAGAACAAAACCTTCACCAACAACTGGTGAAGAAAATCTTTAGGCTCATCCTGCTCCTAAGACTGCCAAACAACTGGCTGCAAGAATGGAATCAGGAAAGAGTTAAATGCATATTGCTTTAGCAATACTTGATGATACCTCCTCAAGTTTCCACAATAGTGCTGATGCTAAATTTAACACACCCACAAATTGTGGTCGCAGCAGAATATGGGTCCGGGTGGGAGTGTTTCTTCAAGATCAATAAACAACAAGATAATATATAGAATGAACAAACAGTCGTTTTTAAATACGATACATGGGATTTAACAAAGTATTTGTTATTAAGCATGAAACTTCTCTTGTCACTCTTGTTCAAAATAAAAAGAAGATTTCTAGCCCATAACAAGATGATATACAAAATGTAATGGACAAAAACTTTAAGGCTAGGATATCAATTCAAATCTCCATGTATCCTTGTACTCGTGCTTTTATTGGCCTCCTGAAAAACATTGATTTAAAACGTCAACACTATTGGTTGCGTGAATTCATAGGATTGATATATCATGATTATAGGACCACAAGATTTCCCAAGTGTCATGGATAATGCAACAGATGCACACATCATAATAAATGTAATTTTGTACCATAAAGCTCATGATATGAAGCTCGTCACTTAATTGAATACCATTTTAAATCGACCTACAGCTGCCGTGATGATGTTTAACCCGCAACATCATATGATCGACATGGTATATGTTCGTTTGCTAGTGTTAGTAATTCATCAGTTGGGGATGTCAATCCCAATAGTTAATTCTTATCATTCGCGCTCACAATCCAGTATCTGACATGATTATGGGCTCAACTAGGGTTATCGCTGCTTAGGAACATCTAATTCATTGTAAAACTTAACCACTTGTGGCCAATTGTAATAACAATGCATGTTTCTACCCAAAAACTTATGTATTAAAACAATTCATGTAAATAATGGGGGCCGTGGCTTTGAAACTCACATCAGCGTGAAGTAAATGAGTTATATCGAGTAAGTGATGAAATAACGTCGTCACGGACGATCCGAATGAACCTCCTAAATCCAAACATAGGTCCTATAAGTACTTATGCACTTTGATAAACTCTATATCGTTTACAATCCTATTATAGCTCATCACCATCTTTTTTTTTTTTGTAATTGTTATAATTCGTTTGTTATTAAGCGAAATGTTTATAGTTATCGTTTTAGAAATCTTTGCATTAACTTTCCCGTTTTAAACCCGTTTCTCGCGTTTCTTACGTCCACGTCTTCGTATTAAGGTGATATATAAAAATATTACAATTTTATATTTTATAACCTTCTAATGAACAGTACTTTTAATGTTTATGGCATTTTATAAATTTAATTGTTGTAAAACCCGTAAATGCAACAACTTATTCGTTTTAATCCCGATTTTAGCGATTCCTTCAAGCACGTCTTTGTTATCAAAATTATCACATTTTTATAAATTGGGCTCTGTATGGATTACAGTAGTTTTACTTGTTCCATGGTTTATAAAATACTTTTATAACTTTAATTATCGATAAACGTTCGTTTTTTTTTAGTTTTAGCTCCGTTTTTAGTAATTCTTTCTGAAGGCACGTTCTCGAAATTGAAAGTTCTTTTTATTTATGAGTTTTCAAAATAAATTTTTTCTGTCTTGAAACAGTACCTTTGTTAAAATGGTTTTTAAAAGTATTTTTTATATTTTAAGTATTTAAAATCGCGTAATTCATATCTTCTCGCGTTTTTTTAATCGAATATTACGTTTCTTATGTTTTGGAATCCTAAAATTTTGTTTTAGTGAGTTTTAATAATATTACAAACTCTGTTTGTAGAATTTTTATAACAAGTTTTTTAAAATCTTCTTTTATAACTCGGTATTATGGTAAACTCGTTTAATTGTAATCTTTTTAGTCGATTAAATCCGCTTTTTCGAGTTTCTTACCTTTTTGGAATCTTCATGAGGTATACTATCTTTATAATAATGTAAAACTATGTCTTGATTCGAAATCAAACAGCCCTTTTGAAAATCCATTTGTATACTTTTTTATATAAATTGTTTTATACACTTTTCAATTTAGTACAATTACCAATAGTTTTTATGTCCTTATCTTTCTTAGTGTACATTATTATAAGGTCCATATCTTGTCCATAAGTCCATTGTATCAAATCCTTTATAAACACCATTAAATCATAATTTTCTTGGTAAACTTTTAATTATAGTGTTATAAGTAAACCCTAATTCAACAAGTTTGTACATAGACTTGTTATACATAAACCAACACATGATCATTCTTATAATCCATTATATCATGATATTTATCAACTACTTAACATATGAAATACGTTTGTACCCAATTGATGATCACAAAGTAATACAAATCTTTTTACATGTTTGAAGTCCTAATGGTGATTTTTGCTATTAAAGAACATATATACACAGTAAATGATAAATGTTAAAGACATAAAGGGTTTTTGGTGACCTTATGATGATGTAAGATGTTAACAACAAAATCTAACCTTGTTTAGATGAAATACCAAAGTTACAACGTTAGAAAACCATAATTCCAATAGAAACCCTAATCTTGCTTTTCTGCTTCATTACTTGTAAACATTTTAACCAATCCTTGCAAAAAACATAAGAAATCTTTAGATATGATGTAGGTATGTGTGTATGGAGTTGGAAAATCAAGCTATGAATTATACAGTTGTAGGAATGTATGTAAATGTGATAAGTAAAATTTTGTAAGGATTTGGTGTTGGTTTGTTGTTTGCCGTGAGCTAGGGGGAGGAGGAGGAGTTTTTGTGTTTTACACCTTTAAAATGAGAAGTGTGTGTGTATTTCACTAGCAAAGTCCTTAAATACCATAATGACTAGTCAAAGAATACATGTATAAGTCATGAGACAAGATGAGGAAAACATGGGAAATAGTTGGTAAAGTTAACTAGCCATACTTGTACATGACCTTAGGTATGGTTTATAAGTCCTTATGTTCCCTAAAGTGTGAATCATCCCATGAAATTATGGAGGAAATATCTAGCTAGCTAAATGAAAGTATTATACTTGAAAAAAAATGAAAGTATAATGTTATAATGTAAAGTGTAAGTTGTAGATTTAATTTAGAAAGTATACTTGTAAATTAAATAGGTCTTGCTTATTTCTTGTATATATGAGGCGTCCCATTTGATAAGTGGGGTAAAAGTTTTATAAAATTTGATCATTGAAAATAAAAATAAGCATTTGTTGAAGCGTAAATTAATTATGGTGGTTCCGGGTATGCCTAAACGTACTTTTATCGCGAAACGTAAACAATTTACGTAACCAATAAAATAAAATGAACAAAGTTAATAATTATCCTCAAAATAATTACTTAACACTTGCTTGATGTAAACATTTAATTGTTTGATGCCCGTTTACATTGAACGATAATTTTTAGCTTACGCGATTTAACTTAACGATTACGATTTAAAGCAAACGCGTACAATACTAAAAAAAATACATAGTGAATTTATTGACGACGTCAATGACCCTAAAACACGGGGTGTTATAGTCTCCCCCTGTTAAGTGAGCCTTGTCCTCAAGGCTTAAGACGCAGCACTTGACGATGGTGCGGTCTTTGTGAAAAGGTGTGGATATTTCTTCCTGAATAGATCTTAGCGTTCCCATGTGAACTCAGGACCTCTCCTGGAGTTCCGTCGAACCTTGACTAGTGGAATGCGGCTTCGCTTCAACCGCTTAACTTCACAGTCCATGATCTCTATAGGTTCCTTGACAAACTAAAGCTTGTCATCAAAGTGAAGTCCATCCAACAGAATGGCTAATGGTTCGTCGGCATATCACTTTTTCAAGTTGGACATATGGAACGTATTGTGAACCCTGCTCAGCTCCTCCGGAAGCTCAAGCTTGTAGGCAACGGATCCAACACTTTCTATCACCTTGAAAGGTCCGACATATCTGAGGTTAAACTTCCCCCGTTTTCCAAAATGTACAACCCCTTTCCAAGGCGAAACCTTAAGCATAACCTTATCCCTAATTTGAAATTCCATCGGCTTACACTTCAAATCTGCATAACTCTTCTGACGATCACGAGCAGCTTGAATCCTCTGCTTGATTTGAACAATCTTCTTGGTAGTTTCTTGCACTATCTCTGGACCAGTGAGTTGAACCTCTCCGACTTCAGCCCAACAAATAGGTGAACGATATTTTCTACCATATAGTGCTTCGAAAGGTGCTGCCT
>BQNB010207250.1:0-10490 GCA_026074375.1 Tanacetum coccineum | reverse complement strand
AACTGCACACAACGGGTACCGACACACAAAAATAATTAAAGTTATTTTTAATTATCATTATTTATTTAATAAAAATATTAAATAAAATTATTTAATATTTTACTTATTTAAGCGTTGTTGATAACGCGAATATCCGAGTTAAAATTTCTTTTTATTTTTAACCAAGTCACAAAGTAGATAATAAACGTTTTAAATAAATTTTATAAAACGTTTACGAAAATTAGTCGAGTGAATACTCATTTTTATCAGAAAAATGATTTAGAAAACAATGGCGCAAGTTTCGTGCGTTGATTCATTCGTTAAGTCGCTCAAGCGAGTTCCGAACCGTTTTTACCAAAACTATAATAAAGAAATTACACTTTAAACCCTAAACTATGTTAACTTGCCACTTTTGATATCAAGTTTTAATATATATATAAAATTCATATAATTTTCATTCATTTCCATCTTTTATAAAACACACACACACACACACACAATGCAATACACTCTCTCTTCTCCCTCCCAAATATCCGGCAGCCGGCGACCACCACCACAGCCGCCGGAAAAGTTTTCCGGCGAGCTTTTCCGGCCAACACCAAAAATCCTCCCCATCTCCCGATCTATCCGATCCCCACCGTCACTCTCCCCCACTCGCGGTCTCCTCTCCCCCTCCGGCTGTCCCAGCTCGTGACCACCACCACTACGGTATCATCATCATCACCATAACACCACCACCATCATTTTCGACATCACCTGAAAAGGGTGCGTGGGTTGTTATAAACAAGAAAAGGGTGCGTTGAGTTTATATCACCACAAGGGTGCGGGTGGTTTGTAACAACAGCAAGGGAGAGGGCGTTGGGTTTGTGATAATAGCAAAGGGGTGTTTATTTTCGGTGACAGCCCGACCCAAAGGGGTGTTTGTTTTCGGTGACAGCCACCCAAAAGGGGTGTTGTTTCGGTGATGAACCACCGCAGGTAGGGTGTGTTTGGTTTCGCGGTTTATCACCGCAAGGGGTGCGTTGGTTGGCTGTGAAAACAGTAAGACTAACAACAAGGGTGTTTGTTTCGGGTGGTCAGCCACCGAATAAGGGTGTTTGTTTCGGGTGGTCAGCCACCGAGTAAGGGCGCGTTTGGTGGTAGTGAGCCGCACCAAGGGTGTGTTTGTTTGTCATTAAAACAACCAAAGGGTGCGTTTGACAGATTAGGGAATGTTTGGTTGGCCGTCAAAACAGCAGGTTTAGGGTGTGTTGGTTTGGTAAAAACACCATATGGGTGCGTTATGGTTGGTCTGACATCCGTTAGGTCTTGAGTTAGTAAAATAAACAGCAGCAAGGGCTGCCGTTTGGTGAGTAGAAAGCCCCCCCCTTTTTTTTTTGGTGAGGGTGCGTTGGGACAGCATAAATCAAATAGAGGGTGTTTGGTTGCAGATTTTGCCAAACGGGGGAGTTTGCCTTAGCGAATCCGAGGAAACGATCGTGG
This sequence comes from Tanacetum coccineum, assembly GCA_026074375.1. Classification (NCBI taxonomy): domain Eukaryota; kingdom Viridiplantae; phylum Streptophyta; class Magnoliopsida; order Asterales; family Asteraceae; genus Tanacetum; species Tanacetum coccineum. The sequence continues at coordinate 9,029 of BQNB010207250.1, read as the reverse complement.
GTTTGTTGGTGTTTATATATCAAAAACGACAATAAAAATAACTTAAGTTTATAATAATTTAAAATTGGGATTAATATTATTTGTGGTTTTAATCGGTTAAATAAATATAATCCTTAATAATTGTTTTAATTTAAATATAATGGTGTATATATACATTATATCTAAACACGCGGGCATTTGAAATATTGAAACGCGATTAATTCCACTATATATTCATTTACTGAAAACGTTTAGTTTGCGAGAAAAAGGAAACGATTTACGAACAGGAAAGCCATGACGAAAAGTTTTGTATAATTCCTATATCACGATTAACTAAAGGTAAAATCCATAAATGCTTAATGTACTTTCAAAAAAGACTCATTCTACATACTATACTTTTTTTATTGTTATTATTCTTATCCAACTCTAGTTTTTTTTCATTACACATACTTTATATAAAAATGAATAAAAACGTGTATAAAAACGCATATAAAATCATAAGATAAAATCCATAAATGCTAAATGTACTTTATCCAACAAGAACTCATCTACATACGAAAAATTTATATAGAAGTATGTGTAATAAAAAAAAACTAGAGTCAAGATAAGAAATAAAAACAATTTAAAAAGTTAGATAATGTAGAATGAGTCTTTTTTAAAAGTACATTAAGCATTTATGGATTTTACCCTTTACAAAACTTTATTAATTTAGAGAAACGATAAAAGAAATTAAGATATGTTTTAAGATATATTAAATGGTATTATACAATAACCTGGACAACGAGCGAAAACTATACTTTTACAATAAGGCGAAGTGTTTTAGACACGACCTGTTAAAGAAATGAAACATAATTTATAAATATTAAATTATGTTTATAAATGGTCCATAAACGGTTACCAACTTCCGTTTGCTAAGATATAATATTAAGATACGTGTAACTTTTATTCAAAATTCGTCTGTTAAGTAAATCGGAGTCAAACTAATTGGTTTAATTAAACAACTCGCATTTATTATAAAGACCTGCAAGATATTATATACTTTTCGATAAATCTTTGGATGATTCGTTTTTGTGATATCATTTACTGGTAAGAATTATATAAGGGATTATTGTTCATAAGAAGTACAAAACGAATATATATTACACGCCTGCGTATATTTCAAACTAAATTTATTTATTTAACCAACACCAAACCATTACAATCTGAAAATCTAAATCTAATCACGTGGGGGGGGGGTTTTCGTTGACACAACAATTCCTCGGGAAACCCAAATGAGTTATCATAGGCTAGTGGGACTTAGCTGTTAAGATTAGTCGCAACTTCTTGATCGAGCCGTTTCGTCTTCCGTTCGTGTTGTGCATATTATATGCGCATTCCCGCCAATCGTTCTTCCTCATCGATGTGAGTTTATAGCCCCTCTTTCACTTGTTTTACATTTACTTTACAAATCTCGGGGGAGAATACATGCTCAATACAACTTGTTTACATATTCGTTTACAATGTCTTTTACATATTATTCCACACACCTGGCTTACATACTTGATTTTGAAATTCATTACAAACTCAATTACGTGATTGATATCACACTCTTTCTACTTATGGATTTAAGTACTTAACGCTGTTTATGAACACAATGCTTTGGTTTTTATAAATGGACGCAAGTGTATATTTTATATCGATTACGTGTTTGCCTAAGTAATTTGAATCCTATATGCCCAGTATCATGAACTGTCAATTGCATAGATGTAGTTGTGAATTACATTATGTGAGCGTGAGTGTTATTAGCAGATCTTTTTGAGATTGAACATCTGTGGGAGAGATGGCACGAAATTTACATAGTGCGGGCACGAAATCTTTATAGTGCGGGCAATGGCACGAAATCTATATAGTGCGGGCAATGGCACGAAATTTACATAGTGCGGGCACGAAATTTATATAGTGCGGGCAATGTCACAAAATTTATATAGTGACTCATATCGTCGAGCTTCAGTGTCATGAGCTTAGGGAAACGTAATGGAAATTTTGTGATAAGTGCAGTTTGCTTTATCGCGGGGAAAGTCTTGCGGTCCTACATTTTAAACATTTTTGTGGCTATTATAAAGGATTGAAATAGTCATGCCTAATTATACAAACCAGTGGTTTACCATTTATATTTAAACAAATCTATGAACTCACCAACTTTAATGTTGACACTTTTAAGCATGTTTTTCTCAGGTGAATTAGATGCTTGGATTATTTGATGTGCATTGGAGTCTTTACATTCAAGTTTTTCATGGTGATGCAATTATGGGACAACTATTATTTTGATTTCAGAAAATCAACGAGATTGTTTTACAAACGACACATTTAGAGGTCGTTCTCTTGTATCTTGTGCTATTGTATTATGAAGTAACGCTCCCTACATATTCCGCTGCTCACAATTTTTGGGGGTGGTTACAGATTGGTAGCGAGCCAAGGTTATAGAGAACTAGGTTGCATATTTTACCCTAGACTATAACCGTTTTCACAAACATTGCATCACATCAAACATTTTCAAAGTGCATACACGCTACTTGCTTATGTGCTTACATTACGTGCTGCATTAAGTGCTTACGTGACATACATATATGTAATATATGTGCTTTCATTCCTTTTGCATATATCGCACGTTTATTTATATAAGAGTTATTTATATAAATACTAGAGCGTTTCTTAAGACAATGTGGGTTGCACAATGGTCTCATTTTACTCGTCAGACATTGTGAGTTGCACAATGGTCTCATCTTACTTCTTAGACATTGTGAGTTGCACAATGGTCTCATTTCGTTCTCAGACATTGTAAGTTAAACAATGGTCTCTAAGGATATTATTTTTCTTCATAGCTTTATACAATATCGTATTACGTGGAGACCGTCATAAATTTTTGTTTACATGGAAATTATGTATGAATCTAAGTATTACAAGTCTTGTATGGGCGGGACTTGTAATATAAGGATTGATATGATAATTGCTATGTAAACAAAACCCGTCACAGTTCTGTTTACATGGGATTATGTATAAATCTAAGTATTACAAGTTTTGTATGGGCGGGACTTGTAATAGGAGGATTTATGACTCGTTCATAAAGACATTTACCTTAATTACTCTAACCGAGTACTCATTAACAATCTTGAGCACGATGACGATCTCCTGATAGTTTTACTCCCCGTCTCCGAAGACGAGTTTGGAACACTCGTCCCATACTCATTAGAGCACATGCATCGTCATGTCATAGTACGCGTATTGCATCAGAAATTATTAAGTAGGATGATTTATAATCTCTTTATTTGAAAGGATTGGGACGCCTCTTCAGTTAAATAAAGTAGGTTATGATTGATAGTCTATTTATTTGAAAGGATTGGGACGGCCTCTTCATTGTATATAAAATAAACTATAAATACCGAACCTTAAGTTTATCATTTCTTACTTACATAAATTGGACGCTTTCTTTATGGAATAAGAGAAGAAATTATAAATAAGTGGGCTTAATGGTATCCGATATGACACGAGTATGAACCTGAAATCGATAATCATCATAATCCGTTAAAAGGGACTAGAGACACAATCGTGTCTCGCCACTCAACAAAATCTTAAGGCCTCACTTGGAGCTACCTTATCACATTCTTAAGTGTAAATTTTTTACCTTTTTTTGCCGTTGTTGTTAATCTCTACGGTCACGACTGTTCGTGGCACTAACAGATTGTTATACAATTGAGCTAATTGTAGTTGATTACAAAGATAAAGAACTGAGTACCATAATCCGCCGTCTATCGCATAAGCTTTTCTGCAAGCTCCTCCTGTTTGTTGAACTTGATACTGGATATACTGTTTCTCGAAATGCCCTCATTCGCGGTACCCCATCACCAGTTGTTATAGGTATCGACGTTATGGTCGCTGCTGTTGGGTCCTGGAGCGGTCCCGACCGATACAACTTTATCCAATAGGTAATGCAACTCCCCTTAAACGAGATAAACACCTATCGACGAAACAGATAGTCGAACTATTCATTTCGGGCCACTAGTAGGAAGACTTAGGTTGTGATACATCCTAGTACTGCCAAGTAAGTTGGGTACTTACATCCATAAGCCACGTTGATGTGAATCATTATACCAACAATAAACCTTGTAATGAAGTTTCTCTAAGATACCTATTCTAATGGATTGGATATCCTGGTCAACTTAGCCGAAATTTATGTATATTAAGAGGTGTCGAAACACCAGATATTGCTGAATAAAGTTATCAGCGTCATGTTCAACTGGTTTAGTAAATCTTAAGTCTTTTCTTAGACACACTAAGCGGATAACACAAATTTAATCTCGGGACGAGATTTCTTTAAGGGGTAGGTACTGTAACATCCGAGAATTTTCGAATTTTTGAACGACGATTTCAATCTTTGACTTTTAGGGTCTGGCTTGACTTATAAGAACGACCATCTAAATCACGTTTTCACGACTTGGGCTCCAAAGCAATTCGATGTGAAACGACATTCCTGACAACTTTTCAGTTTTGCCCGAGACCTGGAAACGAGCCGAAAAGGGCTAAAACAGCACCGCAAACATTATTCGAACAATATACAACGCGGACACACAAAAACAATTAAATTTGTTTTTAATTATCAGTATTTATTTAATAAAAATATTAAATAAATTATTCATCATTCTAAATGAAAAGCGTTGTGATAACGCGAATACTCGGGTTGAAATCCATTTTTATTTCGGACGAAGCGAAACCGGTTCACAAAATGAATAACAAATATTTTATTTAATGTTATAAAATATTTATGAAATAATATCAAGCGAATACTCATTTTTATCGGAAAAATGATTTGAAAAACAATGGCGCAAGTTTCGTGCGTTGGTTCATCCGTTAAGTCGCTCAAATGAGTCCCGAACCAGTATTTTATAAAAGTTTCTCGACAAGTTACACTTTTAGTCCCTCGAGTATTAAACACTTACCATTTCATTTTTAAAGTTTTATATATATATAAAACTTTTATACTTTTTTTCATTTCATCTCTTATACTCACACATACACAATTATAACACACTTCACCTCTCCTCATCTCCCTCCCCAAAATTCCGGCAGCCCCACCACAGCCGGCCACCACCGCCGCCGCATCATCGTCACCATTTCTACACCACTGCTACCATACCACAGCCGCACGCCACTTTCCTCCTTCGTGGCTACATCACCATCCCCATCTTCATCTCCTCGTGGTCATCATCCGCCAACACCACCATCACCACGGCTAAACAGCCGTGGCTACCACCCTCGTCACCACCACAGCCACCCATCAAGGTGCGTTGGGTTTTAAAGAACCTGCAAGGGGTGCGTTCGGGTTTGGTTATTAAACCACAAGGGTGCGACGGGTAAACCACCACACCCACACCATCTACATCATCAATATCATCACCACACCACCACCGACGTCACCACGCCACGCATAACGCCACCACCGCCACGTTCTCAACCAAGAGGGTGTGTTGGGTTTGATAAAACCCAGCTGGGTGCGTTCGGTTTCTATAAGGGTGCGTTGGGTTTGTGGTCTCAACCAACAAGGAGCGTTGGGTTTAATGAGACCACCATGAGGTGCGTTTGGTTTGGCTCTCAGCTTGCATAAGGCGGGTTTGAGTTTGTTGAACATCACGTGGAGTGCGTTTGGTCCACCGCACCGACACCACCACCTCCACCATCTCATTCACCCCACCACCATCACGTCGCCACTGCTACCACCGCTGCCTCGTCACACCACCACCCCCAGCCGGCACCAAGGGTGCGTGTGGGCTCTCAGCCGCACCACAAGGATGCGTATGGTTTGGGTTGTTCTCGGCACCAAGGGTGCGTGTGGGGTCCAGGTCAGCGACCGAAGGCTGCGTTTGGTTTGTATTAGGGCACCATAAGGGTGCGGCTGGTTTGTGTTACAGCCCTAGGGGCATTTGGTTGTGGGTTAACAGCCAAGGAGCTGTTTGGTTTTGCAACCACGGTTAGGGTGCGTTAGGTTGTTGACAGCCGCACAAGAGAGTGCGTTTGGTTGGTTTGGCAGCACCTCGGGTGCGTTTGGTTCGGTGGACAGCAGCCCCAAAGGGGCGTTGGTTTGGTTTGTCTCGGCCCCAACAGTTAGGGTGCGTTTGGTTTTGTGTATAACACCCAAACAGGGGTGTTTGGGACAGCAGGCAACACGTGTGTTTGGTTTTGGGTTTAAGCCGAGTAGGATGTGTTTGTTTATGGGTTAAAAATCAGTTAGGGAGCGTTTGGCTTAACCGAAACAACTTAAGGGCTTGATTGGTTGGTTTAACCACACAAAGGGTGTGTTGGTTTGGTATAAATCAGATAATAAAAACTTTAAAAGATTTCATATATACATTTATATATTAAACCGGATTTAAATGTGGTATTGGTTAAATAAATATTTTAATTATTATTTCTGTTTCTGTGTTTATAATAACTGTTAAAAGATGTATTTGGGTTTGCAACATGTATTGAATTGAGGGAAAATAATTAACTTTCGTTAATATGGAAAACGTTAAATAAACGAATAGGTCATGCCGAGATTTTTACAAATTGTTACGCTTAGTAAATTTATACAAATCTTACCTTAATTATTATCTTGAAAAGGACGAATCAAATGCCTTAAGAATTATTAGATCGTGACGACCAGATAAACGAACGAAAACTATGATTTTTGGAAATTTCATTTATTTAATTCGTAACCTTAAAACGTGTGTTTACTTTTATGTACGAACTTTTATTAGTGACTTTTGAAAACGTGTCGAATTATTTAGGCTCATTTATTTTTATCATCATTCTTATATAATACTCGGAAAGTATTATATAATTGGACCCTTTTATTTTAATTGTCACCTTTTAGATGTAAAACATGTCGCGTAGTATATACGCTTCAGGTCATTCTTTTGATTTTGCATCTTGTTATATAATTCACGGTATGAATTATATACTCGGTCATTTTTCGTTATGTAATATATACGGAATATATTACACACCTTGCGTTTACTTTTTGATTTATTTATTTAACCAACCACCAAACTATTACAACTTTAAATCTAAATCTTTTATCAACGTGTCGTGTTGACCATCATTCTACTAGTGGGATTTAACCGATAAGATGAACCGTAACTTCCCGGTCGAGCCGTTTCGTTTTCCGTTTGTGCTGTGCTTATTATGTGTATTTCTGCAAGTTGCTCTGCAACATCAAGGTGAGTTCATAGGCCAATCGTTCTTCCTCATCGATGTAGTTTAAAATAGCCCCTCTTTCACTGTTTTACATTTAATTACATAATCTCGGGGGAAGATACAATACAAGCTCAATACAACTGATTACATGTTCGTTTACAATGTCTTTTACATACTAATTCCACACACCCTGGCTTACATACTTTGATTTGCATTCATTACAAACACCATTAGATGTTTATTAAAACTTGGTTTCATACCTGCCAAGCAAACATGTACAATACAAAAAGTACATTGCGGATTTGTTGACGTCGTCAATGACTTGAAAACACAGGGTGTTATACTTTCTACTTATGGATTTAAGTACTTAACGCTGTTTATGAATACAATGCTTTGGTTTTATAAATGGACGCAAGTGTATATTTTATATTGATTACGTGTTTGCCTAAGTAATTTGAATCCTATATGCCCAGTATCATGAACTGTCAATTGCATAGATGTAGTTGTGAATTACATTATGTGAGCGTGAGTGCTATTAGTAGATCTATTTGAGATTGAACATCTGTGGGAGAGATGGCACGAAATTTACATAGTGCGGGCACGAAATCTACATAGTGCGGGCAATGGCACGAAATTTATATAGTGCGGGCACGGAATTTATATAGTGCGGGCAATGTCACGAAATTTATATAGTGACTCATATCGTCGAGCTTCAGTGTCATGAGCTTAGGGAAACGTAATGGAAATTTTGTGATAAGTGCAGTTTGCTTTATCGCGGGGAAAGTCTTGCGGTCCTACATTTTATACATTTTTGTGGCTATTATAAAGGATTGAAATAGTCATGCATATTTTACAAACCTTTGGTTTAACATTTATATTTAAACAAATCTATGAACTCACCAACTTTAATGTTGACACTTTTAAGCATGTTTTTCTCAGGTGAATTAGATGCTTGGATTATTTGATGTGCATTGGAGTCTTTACATTCAAGTTTTTCATGGTGATGCAATGATGGGACAACTATTGTTTTGATTTCAGAAAATTAACGAGATTGTTTTACAAACGACACATTTAGAGGTCGTTCTCTTGTATCTTGTGCTATTGTATTATGAAGTAACGCCCCCTGACATATTTCCGCTGCGACACATTTTTGGGGGTGTTACAATATTTAGTCCTAAAAGTTAAATAAAACTTTAATTCTGTTTATAAAAATTACGGGTCTTACAACTCTCCCTCCGTTAAAATAAAATTCTGTCCTTGAAATTTAGTCTAGCTATATAAACGTGGATGTCTAGCGATAACGTCATATTCATTTAAAACTCGTATGCTTTATTAGAAATTCAAATGTAACGATAGTAATCTTGCAATCAACATAGATGATAAGTTTTTACAAAACTGAACGAAACATAAACGATTTTAAAACATCAAAATGCTAGATAACTAAAACTCTTGCTAACACGTAGTCTCTTAAGCTTTATCAGCACTCAATTGAAAAACTCTTCCCCTTGTCTTTTTGCCGCTATATCCCGTTTTCTCTTGCAGGTCTTGAGGTGTTTCAGGACAATCAACAATCTTATGTCCAGGTTTCTTACACCTAAAACAAACCCAATTAGCTTTACAGTCCTTTGTTGCATGTCCTGGTTTCCCACAATTACGACAATCCTCATGCCAACATTTCCCCATGTGTGTCTTTTTGCATATCGTACATGGTTTATACTCGCTTGCATTATCAGTTTTCTCACCAATGATCTTGATCTTTTTGATGTCGTCATCACGATTCTCTCTCTTTCTTTTGTTGTCTCCTCCTTCTTCTAGTTGACGATTGTTCTCCTTTTCAACCA
>BQNB010207248.1:0-10490 GCA_026074375.1 Tanacetum coccineum | reverse complement strand
AAAAAAAAGAAATATAACACATGTGCACGAAAGCTGTTTCAGTAAATACAGATTTAATTATAGAAAAATACTAAAAATTAATGTTTTACTAAAATTTTAAAAAATGGAATTTTACTATTATGCCCTTTTAAATTAAAGAAATAAAAAATAAAAATAAAATTTGATTGGTTAATGGTTGTTCTCGCAGTTCTGTACATTCATTTGGTTCTGAAAAGAACCTCACCCTATATATATATATATATATATATGATATCGGTTTACGGTTCGATTTTCGGTTCAGACTACCAAACCCATATCCAAACAAAAACAAAATTAGTAGTTAGGTTCGGTTCAGTTTTGACACATTCGGTTTGGTTATTAGTTCGGTTCGGTTTGGTTTTCAGTTTACGGTTTATTCGGATTTTTCGGTTTTCCCGCTCACCCCTAAGCTATGGGAAAATTATATCGAAATTTATGGGAAAAAAGCTATTACATTCTTAAAAAAGTTTTGAAATATTAGGATTATTTACGATGTTGCTCGATTTCGAGTTTAGGTGTTTTTCCAAATTTTTTGTTAGTTATTTTCGATTACGGTTTCATGTTACAATAACCGGAAGCAACCAAAAAAACTTATCCTGTTCCTTTTTGGATAACCCGTAAAACTACCCTTAGTTGAACTTAGTTTTTGAAAATACTATTTAATTTTTTTTAAACACAGTAAAAAATTTAGAAAAAAGCTTGTGCATGCACGGACATTATACATAGTTTAACAATAACTCGAATCGATTAGATAGTCTTGTTCAAATGGTAAAACATATATACGGTTACGTTTAGAAATATTAAAGCTTTGAGCAGGACCAAGTCGTCCATTACACTTGCTCGTTATTAAGTTTCGAGCTTGTATTTAACATTTTAACTCCGATCTTTATATATTTTGTAAGCATATAAAACTGCTTTTATAGTGGTGCCTTGGATATATATTTTTCGGGAACAATGCAACTGGTCTGAGAGACAACAATTGTAGGGTCATTGATCGGTTTAGTTATCGGGTTGTTCGGTTATTTTGGTTAAAAAAATTTGGGTTAAACCGAAAACTGAATTTGATTTCGGTTCTGTTTACAGGTTAACCCGAATAACCCGAATTACACCATTTATTTTTAAATAAAAATAATTACATGAATATTTAGTATAAATAAAAAATTTCAAGCATAAAAAGTGTATGACCTTTTTTATATACTAGCCTGGTATCCGTGCAAAACAGCGGTTCAGAGACGAATGTTGTTTAAAATTTTCTAGATTATAGGGTATTTGACGTAGAATGATTATCACGAAAAAAAGTGATCGAAAAATATTACTCGACAAAAATTTTGATTATAGGGTATCCACCATCGCAACACGCGAGTGCCATGCGAATTTAATTTTGACATCCATTTATTTCTTTGCATATTTTTGGAGAAAGCTGAAATTAAATTTTATGTAGTAATTATCATACCCTACAAATGCTATATATCTATTTTGTTGTTCAATAAGTGAACATAAATATGTGATAGTCCAGCGGTTAGCATAATTGCTATTACCCATCGCACCCGAGTTCGATTCCTGTCAATGCAAACTTTTTAAATCTTTAAATCTTAAACGATTTTATAATTAGCAAGTGTGTTTGTTGAAAATTTTAAGCCTTCTATAAATAGATGCCCTAAATACTTTATAGTAGGGGTGTTTACGGGGCGGTTCGGTTAGTTGGAAGATTTAAACTATCCGTCGCGGAAGCGGGGACGTAATTAATATTTACTATCCGCGCCGAAACCGTACTAAGGCGGGTAACTGGACAATAGCGGGAACCCTAAGTGAGCGGTTTACCCGCGTTTCAGGTACACGGTTTAACCGTTTTTGACGTTAAATAGAGTTTAACCGTATAAAAAATACATAGTCTATAACAAAAATAGATATTTCTAATTTGTAAAATTAAATGACGTTGAATTAAAAGTCATATAAAACTTAAGTATTTCGTTACAATAAATTGCATTCAAATATTCCAAAAATAACTTATTAACAAAAATATTTACTCGATTTATAGATTACGATCACATTAATCAATTTTCACACATAGATTTTTACAAATGTTTACTTTACGAGCGAAAAAGTCGTTATACAATAAAAGTATTGCAATAATCGGTTAATACTTGTACAATTATTTGAATATTAGTTAGAAAATAATCATGTATAATATGCACGGTTCGGTTTCTGGTTAACACGCGGGATATCTAAAAGTAAAAACCGATAACCTGAACCATTATAAGCGGGTATTTTTTCGTTTCGTTTTTTTCGGTTTTCATGTTCTTCGGTTTCGGGTTTTTTCGGTTTCGGATTGAGCGGTTCGGCTCGGTTCGTCGGTTTCACGGTTTTTTTGAACACCCCTACTTTATAGATAGCATAGATAGATAAATATATAGAAAATTTTATAACCTATATAAAACACGTTTTTGAAAAACTAATCTTGACCCAAATAATCTATAGAAATGACAACCGTGTAAAACAAAATAAATAACGGCTGAAAACATATAACAAAAAAAAACCCTCCACTAATTAACGAAAATCCATTAAGCAGAACTCTGTAACCGTTTTGAAATCTATCTATCTATCTATAACCTATATAAAACACGCTTTTGAAAAACTAATCTTGACCCAAATAATCTAGAGAATGACACGTGTAAAAACAAAAATAATCAACGGCTGAAAACATATAACAAAACCCTCCCATTAATTAACGAAAATCATTAATGCAAAACTCTTAACTGAAAATCATTAATGTTAAAAAATATAGGAAAGTTTGAACAACATTAATGTTGAAAGAATTAAAACGAAACTCTTTTTGACACGTACCTGTCTTCACCATCTCATTAATTGAGTCAACATTAACCGAAAATTATTAATGTACAAAATTATAGGAACTTTTTTAAAAAACATTAATGTTCAAACATAAAACCGAAAATCTTTTTGACATATTTTTCAAACATTCCTTTTTTTATAATCAGTTTTAATGATAAAATCATTTCCAAAGTTATCTACTAAATTTGAACTAATTCAAATCAATGTCAAACCATACTGCATTGAGTATAAATACCAGGCAGACACGCACAATTACACTCACCTTTGTTCATCTTCATCTCTTCTCCAAATATCTATACACAGCCCCCGTAAAGATTTGAATTTTTCAATGTCATGGATGTTTGAGTTTTATTGTTATTTTTGTCATATCGGAAACATTAATGTTGTTTTCTCTCTTTGCAGTTAAAGAAACGGAGCAAAATATGACTTAGTTATGTGACCTCGATCCCATGCTTAATGATGCCAAGATACTGCCACATGTGATCAGTATTTGGAAGTCTCACCCATCACAAAGACCTAATGAGGTGTGGAGCTTAGATGCACTCTTGCAAGATCAAGCGGTAATCTGTTTGGTTAATTCGTAAAGTGTAAAACTAATTTCATATTTTAAGTGTTTTACAATATCATTTTGCAATGCATATATATTATTTACAATTACAATAACTGCAAAATAAATTAATATTGCTGGGGTAAATCAAGTGCAAGCCACAGTTAGAAACCAAGATATCAAGAAGTTCCAACCAATATTGCAGGGTAATCTCATAACAATCTATAACTATGTTTTATCAGATTGTTTCTTTGCTAAATAAATGTTTCACAATACAATCTTATAGCATATCTTGCTAATTACATTTATTTTGTGAACATTATATCAACCATAACTTATGTAAATTATAGCCAATAGTTCAAACAATAAAACACAATAGCCAACAAGTATTAAAATGCCAATGTTTTTTCTAATAATACCTTAAAACACGCCGCCCAACGGGCGGGCCTTGAATCTAGTATATATATATTTATATAAATTCGGTTTTCGATTCAGATTGTCAAATCCATATCTAACCCGAAAACCGATTTATAGTTCGATTCGGTTCTGTTTTGACAAATTCAGTTAGGTTACTAGTTCAGTCAGAATGTGTTTGATTCGGTTTCATTTTTTTATTTTTTCGGTATTCTCGCTCACCCTAAACAATTGGCTGCATTGACAGGCCACGAAATCAAAGCCCATTAGATTGTTTTATGCCTTTATTTTTAGTGGGAATTTCGTATGTATTTAATGAAACTTAAAAAATCACATAATATAGATTTTTTCATTCATAATTGTACATACAATTCTAGAAAATTTTGATGAAAATATGTGTAAAGTAATTGAAGTTTTTTGGAGATGTATGTAAAAGAGGGTTTTTACCCGCGCTCCATTGTAAGATCGGGATTTTACGTTAAATTATGTTAGACAAAATTGTTCGTTGAGGACGGATGTTTTAAAAGTGGGTAAAATAAATGGACTATTAACGTAAATTTTCAAGGATCGCTTCTGCGGTGACAGGTAAACACAAAGGACTTTTTTTGTACATTTTTGTTAAAATGTCAATCATTAAGAACTAACTTTGCAACAGATTGATAACCCAATGACTAACTTTGTAAAAGAACGATAACAAAAGTACTATTTCCATATATGATGGTTTTATTATTTTATTTGTTGCGTCGGGAAACGTGTACAAAGTTGAGTTTCTCGAAGCTTTTTGTTAAAATGTCAGTCATTAAGGACTAACTTTGCAACGAAATGATAACCTAAAACCTAACTTTGCAAAAGAACAATAATCAAAGGAATATTTACGTATATGATGATTTTATTATTTTATTTGTTATGCTGGAAAACGTGTAAAAAATTGAGTTGCTCAAAAAATACCGCTAAATGTTTTATCAATACTACTTTATAAATCATTTAGCCCATTTATTTTTAGAAGTCTTAAAAAATTAAGTAAAAAAGATTACTTTATTGGGAAAGATGTAAAATCATTAGAAAATGTTCATCATACACATTTAAAAGCCTCTAAAATCCTTTAATAGCCAAAACTTGTAACACCTCCAAAACATGTAACAACCAATTAAATGGTAAAGTTGTAACGGCCCATATACGTTTTTTAATATAATCAACTTGTAACTGCTAACATTGATATTGTCATCAATTCAGCCAAATTGTAACTGATGCATTCATATGGTCCATTTGTAACGGTCCATTAAACATCATTTAAGTGTACACCACAAACTCAAATACAAGTATAAAAACCTAACACACTAACAAAATTCATTACACCATTTTCATCTCTCTATTTTATCTCTCTTAAAAACACAAACGCCTTTCTCTTTCTTTCTTCAAACCATCAAATTCCGCCGTCTCACATATCAGATTTTGTCGCCCAACGTTAGTTCTGCTGCGCCAAACCTTGCCAACATCATGTGGCTGTCCCACCCGCTACTACCTGCCATTGTCTTCGCCGTCTGCCAACGTAAGATCTGGCTTTGAGGAAAAACGGGTCCAAGCAGAGATGAATAACGGGTACCAAAGAAATGGAGGTCTTCTTATTCCGGTGACGTTATTTTTTTTAAAAAGGTGATGAAGGTTTTGGAGATGAGTGAAGAGGGTTTAAGATGTTTGATTTGGATGATTTTGTTAAAATGTTTGATGACATCATGGTTAATTGTTGGAAGGATTATTTCAAGAAATGTTGAGGGCTTACATCGTTGATGTCAAATGCTAAGGTTTGATGGATTTGGATTTTTTCAGGGATAGAGTCTTATGAATTAATTATTGATCTGCAAAGCATCTGAATCTATTAACTTTTGATGAAGTGACTGAGATTTTTAGTTAGTTTTTTTTATCATGTTATGTTAGTGATTTGGTGATTGTAGTTTTAAATTAATGATCGATGATGATGATGATAACCCCGTTTGGGGTTTTATTTTGTCGAATTGTTAGAATTTTAATATTTGATTTGTGATTATTGGGGTGTTTGGAATTATTCAATTTACTTAACTACTACATACGTTCTACAGTAATTTTCTTTTTTTTTCTTTTTATTATGTAGTGATTGTTCACTGTTAAAAATAATTATTGAATTTGTCCAAGTTTATCATTTTCAAATCTTAAAAAAAGAATAACCAATATCATTAAAAAAACATGTAACCGCTTAAACCATCATTGTAACGGCCTCCAATAATTATTAAAAGCGTGTAACCGCTTAAAATCATTACTATCAATAATGATTATTAAAAATGTGTAACCACATCCACAATATAAATCCACACAAACCATTTCATATCTCCAACACACAAATATTTTTTGTTACAACAAAAATAGTCTCTTAATATACCTTCACTTTCACTCATCAACTCTTACTGGTACTTACTGCATAGATTCTTTATTTTTTCGTTAGAAAAACGCTTAGCCGGATAACATTTGCTCACCGCAAAATATATTCACATGGTACCCGTCGTCGCATTGCGCGGGTACCCGACTAGTATATATTAATGCCCCTTATTTTTTACCGGCCCAGTTAGATATAATGTAATATCCTGACAAATTAAAGCATTATGAATTTTTCTAATTTGTCCTCCTTGTTTATACCGATTTGGCCTGGCTCTTTGATGTGCAATATGTAGCTACTATTTTTGGGTGTTTATGACATGTCATAATCTCAAGGTTTAGGTGTTTATCAAGCTTTGTAGTTTGAGGTTAATGTGTTACTCCAGCCACATTTTATATGTATTTAACTTTTTGGTTAATATATATACCGGGGTAAAACCCTTAAAAACGACATTATTTGATGAAATTCAATGTTCAAAGTGTTTTGCAAGTCGACAATTATATTTTTTTTTTTGAATAGCAATTTTATTGAAACAAAACTAGCAAGAAGCTAACAATTACACAATGACAAGATTCGGGTTTTTAACCTAATCGTACCAACTAAACGACGCATTACATCTATACCTACACCAATGAAAAGACATAGAAACTACATCATCAAAAAACAACGTATGCGAATGAGGTTTAGAATCAAAAATGAGCTTATTACGAAACGACCATAAGTGCCACCACATGACATAGAAAACACCTTCGAACATCTGTTTATGCATTGAAGAAATCCGCAGGTTCACAAGCCAATTATACCAATCTTCGTATGATTCGACCTCAACATAAGGAACATCCCACCAACGAGTGATCTTGCGAACAATTTGTCTAACCATGCAACAATAGAAGAACAAGTGTCTAGACGTCTCCACCCCATTATCACAAATAGCACACATAATGGAATCAATATCAATACCTCTGCGTGAAACATTAAACCTCGTTGGAAGAGAATCTGTCTTAACCTTCCAAGCATGAACATTCACCTTTATCGGCACATATTTTATCCACCGAGTTTTCGAGTCAACATCCGAAAGCGATTTATCATCAATAATCTTTCTAACCGACGCAACAGAAAAATCTCCCGAGCTCTCCAAGTCCCATTTCCATCTGTCAGACATAGGAATTAAAGAAACATCATGCACCAAAGCTGACAACTCGTTGAATTGATCCTGCTCAACTCCACCCCTCGGATTTCTTCGAAAAGAATATTCCAAACTAGGCTGCGCAAGTTTCGCACCCACCGTGATCAATTTGCAAGATTCAAGACTATAAATGCGCGGGAACCGATTCTTAAGAGTTTTACCATCAATCCAAATATCCTCCCAAAAAACAGTTTTATCACCATTCCCCAATTTAACATGCATACAATCAAGTAAGTTGATACCTTTAGTTTTCAACGCGTGAGTTTCCCTTACAATATCCAACCAGCAGGATTTAGCACCAGATTTAACGTGTCCTCCAACATTACCATCGTCCCCGTGAATCGCCTTAACGACCCGCACCCATAACAAAGTATTTTGCGTATAGAACCTCCATATCCATTTAAACATTAGACCTCTATTTAAAGCAAATAAACTTGAAACTCCCAGGCCCCCTTTTTCTTTAGACGCCAACACTTTTTTCCAATTAACCCATGAAGCTTTGTTACTGTTAATATCATGTCCCTTAAAAAATTTACTACGAATAGATTCTAAAGTACGCAACACACTCAAAGGGGCTCTATATATCGACATGTGGAAAATTGGTATCGATCCTAAAACCGACTTAAGTAACGTTAACCTACCTCCAATCGACAACGTTTTCATCTTCCATTTAGAAAGCCGATTCTTCACCCGATCTATCACCTCATTCCAAGCATGAACCCGAGACATAGACCCTCCCACTTTCGATCCAAGATACGTAAATGGAGTTTTGAGAATAAGACATCCAAGCTTCGACGCAGCACCTTTAACCTTGTCGCTATCCACATTAACACCCAAAATTTTACTCTTGCTCATATTAATCCTTAGACCAGAAGCCCGATAAAAACATTCAAGAACATGAATTAAAGTAGAAATATTACCATCACACCATTGTCCCATGAAAACCGCATCATCCGCGTAAAACAAGTGAGAAATACTCAACGAAGAGCTTAGCTTAATACCATTAAACATTCCATTGTCCACCACCCGTTGAAAAGATAAATGTAAACTTTCCATGATTAGGATGAACAAGAATGGAGATAACGGATCTCCTTGTTTGAGGCCTTTGTAGAATTGAAACTCCTCCGTTGGACTACCATTAATTAGGATCGAACCTCTCGAAGATCTAAGGCAGCTTTGAATCCACTTACACCATTTTTCGCCAAATCCAAACTTTTTTAGAATGTCATCTAAAAAATCCCATCGAACCGAATCATATGCTTTCTCAAAATCAACCTTAAAAATTAAAGATTGTTTCTTTTTTGTCTTGCTCCATTGTAAAATTTCATTAAGAATAAACGGGCCATCTAAAATCTGTCTTTCCGCGATGAAGGCTGATTGAACCTCATTAACAATATCTCCCAAAACACCAACAAGACGATTCGCCAATATTTTTGCAATGATTTTATATAAACTTCCAATAAGACTAATAGGTCTAAAATCTTTTACCATGTTCGCATCCGGAATTTTTGGAATTAAAGCTATGAAAGACGAATTGCAACCTTTGGGGATATTACCATATGTGAAGAAATACTTAACAGCATCATACACGTCATTTTCAATAATCTTCCAGAATCGACGATAGAAGCCAAAAGTGAATCCATCCGGGCCGGGGGATTTATCGGTTCCGCAATCCCAAACTGCCCTCTTGATCTCCACATTAGACACTTCACTCTCCAACTCATTCTGTTGATCATAAGTTAGAGTTTTCGGATATCTCATATTAATAGTCGCCCGGCTAGCATCGGGCTTATCAAATCTACTACTGAAGTGTTGAAAGAATTCACCCTTTACCGCCTTCGGACTTTCAATCTAATTCCCATCAACCATAATGCCTCGAATATTAAGAATACTCCGTTTTTTATTCAACACGCCATGAAAGAAACTAGTATTTTCGTCCTCTTCGATAGACCATTTAACCTTTGCTTTTTGAGCCATTTTTGAAGAATGGATTTTGTCAAACTTTTGAATATTATTGACAACCTCCGTTCTTTTGTTAACAATCTCCTCATTACCATCACCTCTATCAATAATCGCCTCCAAAGCCTCTAGCTCCTCTTTGTATTTAGCTTTAACGTTTTTCACACTTAACATATTTGATTTATTCTATTCTCGAATCTTCGCTTTAAGGAACTTCAACTTCAACTTCGCTTTTGGGGACATCCGCTAAAATTATAATTATTGGATAGTATCCATAAGATAAATCCTTCTTGTTTTGTGTTTATACAATTCACATATACAAATGATGTGTATAAAAAGGCATTGCATTAGAGTACGGTGAAGAGTGCTTTTATACATTTTTTCACCTGCTTTTTGTATGTACCTCAGTCATATCGTTGAGTTGTCAAATTACAAAATTCTAGTAACATACATATAGATTGCTCATACATAAAAGAAACTAGTCTTCATTAACTAAACTACATACACCTTTACTAAGAATTTGTTAAGTTTAAAAAAAATAGTAAGAATTTGTTTAGTTAGCAAGTCGTGTAAGTGTCTTGAATGAAATTACTTACCTATTTATTTTAATAACACTTAATAACGGGGTATCAACATGCTTTTTTTAAGCGCATGACTAATTTAAAATAAATAACTCTAAACACACCATAAAGCATACTGGATTCATAAAAGGTATACATTGGCGGAAATACCGTGACCCTGAGTATCTTTTGTCATCGGCTATTGTCCACCCAACAAAGAATAGTTCCGGCAACTCTTCTGGCTCATCCGAGCACCAACTAGTGTGAGCACAAACCGAGACTCGAACCCGTGACTTTTTATCCAAAAAATCTCTCCGACAAGCCATATATTTTCCGAAGGTTATCATATTTTAATTCTATTCATCGTAGTAGAACTTGAGGTATCATGATGAATAACTATAATCATAAGAGAAAGTTATGATATATTTTGATTATAATAGATCTGTAAGATCTTATATATCTTATATAGAAAAAACAACACAATCTTATATTATTTAATTATTTTATGTAATTACAATTGAACGTTTTTGTATTTTTGTAAATTAAAAA
>BQNB010207246.1:0-10490 GCA_026074375.1 Tanacetum coccineum | reverse complement strand
ATCGTTTGGTAAATCAAACTGATTATCCTGCCAAAATGACTAACTCACACATGTGCCAAGCAGGTGTCCAAATTGTGCACGTATCAATCTATCCCTTTTACCATTCTTTTTGTTTTCAGAAAACTAAGCTTGATCAAATAATGAAACCTCTTTATCAAATAAATCATTGTACAACTCCCATGTAGCTTTCTCTTTCTTATAATTGGACCATTACACCAACACTTCATGCTTGTTATTATTTTTTCAAGCTTTTTGTCTAATATAACGATTAGTACTACAAAAATTTCACCTTCTTCATCACAAATGGGCAGTTGTCCACTTTTAGTGATATTTCCTTTGCATTCCTTTAGTTGAGAACCATGGAAAACTGGATGGATCTGGCTATATCCTGGTAACTGCAACTTATAAGCTACTTTTCCAATCCTCTCAATGATTTGAAAAGGCCCAGAATACTTTGCATTTAGTTTATGGTATTGTCCTTTCCTCACAGTTACTTGTTTGGGTGGTTGTTGTAGCTTTAAAAACACCAAGTACAAATTTAAAATTGTATGTATGTCATAATCTTATTTTCCAACTTAACCATTCTATCTTGAGCCCTTTTCACGTGAAATTTCATCGTATTAAGAACCTGTTCTCTTGCCACCAATGTTTTATCCACTGCCTCCATTTCACTTTCACCAGCTAGATAAGGTAAATGTATAGGTGGTGCTTGCCCATACGCAACATTAAAAGGTGTTGTTTTAATAGAAGTAAGTAAATTGGTATTATAGCAAAATTCTGTTAATGAAAACTATTGCATCCAATCATTAGGTTTCTCCCCAAACATACATCTTAAGTAACACAACATCTATTAACAACTTCAGTATGGCCATATGTTTGAGGGTAATAACCAGTACATAATGCGATTTAAACTTGAAGCATTTTAAACAAAGAATGCCAAAAGTAACTTAAATCACTTTATCTTTGTCACTTACGATAGTGTTTAACAAACCATGTAATCTGTAGAAATTATCCAAGAAAGCCCGAGCAACATGTGGAGTACTAAAGGGGTAATGTAGTGGTAGAAAATTAAGACCTCTCCCCCTTGAGGCGATTTGGGCAACCAAATTAAAACCTAAAACCGACTCTTGAACCTTTCAATTAAATCTCTTAACCTGCACGTTTCTTGTTTGGATTATGATTGTTTAATCATTGTCTTTACACGATAACCTGTTTGAATTCAGTTTAATTGCTAGGGTGCGGTTTTTAGGTTTTTTTTTTCATAAATCACTGCTTAGGTTTTCTTGAGGATCTTGCTTACAGAAGGCTTAATTGCATTACCATAACGTCAGTTGGGATCGTTTATCATATGTTGTTCTGAATATGGTTTTATTCACTAAACCCTAATTTTAGGGTTTTTGCGTAATTGAAGTTTGACGCTTCTTGTTCTTTTGATTTTGATTGTTTGGTGAATGGTTTGGGTATGATAAGTGGTTTTTTAGAATTGGGGGGGAGGAAAAACAAAAAAAAGATGTTCGTAACACAAATGTGAACACTAGGGATTTGGATATGAAGGCAAGCTTTCTGAAGTTAAGTGATGTGCTGAATACTACTAACAAGGTTTCCTCGCCTGCTGTAGAGGAACCTATGGTTGCGTCGATGGCTATAGACAAGCTTAGGATTGTGTTTGAGGATACTCTAGGTATGTTGGCTATGAACGTTAGATAAGATTCGACTACGAATACTACTTCTGATTCAAGCATAGGTTCTGTTCCGACTACTACTGATGTGCTTACCTTGGATTCAGACAAACCAGGTATCAATAATTCAGGTGCTGTTTCTTTTTCAAATTTGTTGAAAGGTGAATCGAATATGAGGCAAGTTAACTTTCATAGATTTCTTGCCCTGGCTGGTAATGGGTCGGATGTTGTTATCTCAAAGGAGTCAGTAGGTTTGGTGAATAAACGATTTTGCAGCTCTATTTATGGGTTCTTTTTAGGTAAACGAGTTGCTTTTCCAGTTGTGGAGAACTATGTTAAGAATGCGTAAAGCAAGTATGGCATTGTTAGAACGATGATGTTTAGCAATGGTATGTTCTTTTTCAAGTTTAAATCTAATGACAGGATGCAATCGATGCTTGAAAATGGCACGTAGTTTATTCGTAATGTGCCATTAATCTTAAAAAAGTGGTCACCGGATGCGAATGTTATGATGGAGGACATGTGTAATGTTCCGGTTTGGGTTAAGTTCTATGATATTTCAATTACTGTGTTCACGAAAGATGGTTTGAGTGCGATTGCAATGAAACTTGGAACCCCGTTGATACTCTCGATTCTTATACGACTGATATGTGTCTGGAGTCATGGAATAAAACAAGTTTTGCGAGAGATATGATTGAATTATAGAGTGATGTAGAGTTGAAAGACACTCTAGTTGTAGACATTCCTAAACTAGAGGGTGAGGGCTACCCTATGAGTACTATTTGTGTTGAGTATGAATGGAAGCCTCTAAGATAATTGATTTTTAAGGTATTTGGCCACATTCTGGATGCATGTCTTAAGAAAAGTGTCGCAGATGTATCAAAGAATTTGCAGAAGCCAAGATAAGCTCCTTGTGGACATCTAGTTGGTGTGAAACCTAAGTCTAATTTTATTCCGACCGGTCCAACATACCAATAATACAAGTGGTTCAAAGAAGCGTGCTGAAGTACCAAGACAAGAGTTAAGTAATTCAAAACCTTTTGATGCTCTTAATTCGATGGAGAATGATGTTGAGTTGGGTACGAATAGTGATATATGTGAAAACACATATCCATTTTATATCAAAATAAACCTTGAATTGATCAAAAATATCCAAAATATGCTTGTATTTGTGTGTATTTGTTGTTTCTGGATGTGTAGGTACGGATAAGCAAAAATCACAAGAAAACGGTCAAAACCGGACAAACACGAACATGGGAACGGAAGAGCACGCAAAGAGCAGGGAGAAAACTATCAAAAGTCAAAGTGGTCAACTCAAGTCAAGCAATGGTCAACATGAGTCAACTCACATCAAGACAAAAATTCCAAAAACACTTAAGTTAACCTTTGTTAAGTTGTTAAATAACAAGGACTTTCATTGTATAACCCACTACATAAATCCATGGACCAATATTGCCTAGTTTGAAAGTTATTATATACATATACTTTCAGTACAAAGAAATATAAAAAGAGAGGGACTGAATTGACCATTAACCCAAAGTTTCACCCCCTTTACCCCTCAGTTAAACCAAGGGCGGGAAAAACAGTTATAATACTATTCACCCGTCTCCTCCAAAGTTACCCAAGGTCAAATCAAAGGGGTTTTGAAAATTGAAGGTCAAAGTAGACAATTCATGGGTCTAAGAGCAAGATGGCAGGGAGAAAGTTGTCAAATCATGAGTCCTCATTGGTCAAGCTAAGAAAGAATGACACGTTAAATGAGTAGAAGCACAAGGAAATGACACATCTTCATCTCTTTTATCTTATTCATAAGTTCTAAATAAGCCAATCATCTTCAACTATTACTCATAAGCTCTTATAAGTTCATTATAGCTCTCACTAGTCTATAAGCTAGTGATTGAGCTTGTTTAATAAAGGCCTTAAATCATACTTAAACTCGGAATCCGTTAAACCTAAAATACCTTTGCTTATTGATTTAAGACCTTATAGAAGGGGAGCTAGCCTTGGAAGAGCTCCCAAGGATTTCACTGGCTTATGTCTTATAAGCCAGAGCTGTTGATAAGCTCTTTGAGCCTATAAGCTTTTGTTAAGCGGAAGCAATTTGTAAGTTCTCCTTTAAATTCCTTTGTCATTTAAATTTTAGCTTAATGTTAGCTTATTTGCTTATTAGTTTAATTTGTGTGCTTAACTTGCTTATTTGAGTCTTATATCATCTTTTTGTGCTTATTAGTTATTATTCTTAATCTGTTGTTAGCTTAATAGTTATAGATCATAGAATTCTCATTTCTGTCTTAAAAATCATAAAAACCAAAAAAAAATTTAGTTAGCAATAGTTATAAATCTTTGATTCTAGCATATTTAGTTGTTGATCCATGTTTATTAAGCTTGTAATAAGCTATTGAATATCTCGTAATAAGTACTTGTTAAGTGGATTTTCAATTCAAGCTTAAGTTCAATCTGTCATATGCTTAAAGGAGTGTTTGGTTTAGAATGGTTTGACTTTAAATAGTCAAAGTGAGTTTTAAATTTTGCTTGAGTTAGTTTTCAATTCACTTATAATCAATAGAAAAAGAGTTTTTAAAGGTTAGATTTCAAAAATCAACAAGTTAAGGCTTATTGAGATTGTGTCAGCACCAGGGGACTTTTTCCCTCTTACTTTGCTTGTGAAAATTTGATCCAAGCCTTTCAAGGTTTGGATTTTGTTTGTTTTGTGTTTAAACACTCCTAGTGAGTGTGTCAAGTGCAGTAGAAACCACCAAGGTTGCCTGAATTTTGTTTTTTTTTGCACTCTTGTCAAGTGCATCAGTAGCATTAGCAGTTAAAACTGCTAACTTATTTGCTTCCTTTTAGCTTAAAGTTCATAGGAGCTAAGATCTCAAATTCAAGTAGCTTATAGGATACATATAGGTTATAATAGATTAAGTACTGTTTTTCATTTTCAAACTTATTACATAGAGTACATTTATCTTAAAAGTTCATAAAAAATCCAAAAATACCAAAAACAGTAGTAATGGAGTTTAGCTTTTAAGTTTTAGATTTTAATTTGTAGTATCTGATTTTCTTATTTAAATTTATAGCTTATAGGTAGGTTGTTTGGTTCTTATAAGCTCAGCCTCTGTCTTGGCTTATTGAGCATTTGATCTTTTCTTTATTTTGAGTTTTTTGAGTTAAATTCTGAGTTTGCAGGTTTGATCATTAGATTTAGTTAGGATTTAGTGTTAGTATGGATCATAGCTTGTTAGAATTAGATAGAACATATCATTAGGATTCTAAATCAGTTGTTGGTTTTAAATTTGAGCTTATATTGAAGTTTGTGCAAGCTTTTAAGTCAAAATAAGCAATAGTGAGCTTAAAAGCTCACTTTCTGTGAACAGTTCATTCAAAAGCTCCTAGAGAGCTTATTTCTCACTTTCAGCTTACACTTCTTTTATTAAAAGTGCTTAGAATTATGTGCTTAATAGGTTTGAGCTTTTGGTTTTGAAAAATAAAAAAAGGTGCAAAAAGGGTGTTGCCAGACTCGAACCCACGACCTCACCCACACAATACACACGTCTTACCAGTTTGCTTCAATAGCTCATCCAACCATTACTTGCACAATAAATTCTTTATATTCATTTTGCCAAATAAGCCTTATAAGCTGTTTCAGCTTATTTCGTGGCTTATTTGATAAGCTGTGACTTTGGGCTTATTTTTCCTAGGATTTAGATAGTTCAAGCTATTTTTTTGTCATTTTTCTAGAATTTTTAGAGTTAATTTAGTATTTTTAATCATTTATTTTCATTAAAAGCTTTAAAAAATCATAAAAAACTAGAAAAATAATCAAAAAAATATAAATCTTTTTTAGAAAATTTTCTTTTATCCTAAAGTTCATAGGAAAATTAGTTTTGCTTTCGTAGGGTCTAAATTGCAAAATTTCGTTTTCTAAAGAACGGGATTCGTTCTCATTCTCGTTTTTCGTATTTTAAAGCTCATTTTAACTCCGTTTTTGTTCTAGTTTTCTTTAAACTTACTTTTTAGTCAATTTAAGTCCATTAAAAAAGAAAAACTCAACTTAGGTTTAATTTTATAAATTTAGGGTTTATAGTCCGTTTAAGGTTCCCGTTTTGCATTTTTAGTTAAAATTTAAATTCCCGTTGTTTGTTTTCATTCTTAATTGTTATCATTTGCTTAAGTTAATTTTTAGAAGTAGAAAATCAAATCAAACTTTGTATCCCATTCAAATCATTGTTCAAGCATCAAACGTGGTCTCAATTTCACAAGTCGTTGGGGAAACGACCCGGGGAATCATACTTCCCGATAAAGATACGTATTATATTATATTATATATATTTTGAAGAGTTTCATTTTCACCTTTGTCCTCAAGGGTAAATTGGTAATTTCCCATCGTATTATATATTTTATATATTTTAAGCGTATCAAATTTTTGGCGCCGCTGCCGGGTACTTGTGATTAAGATTCTATCGTTTGAAGTTTGTTGATCGTGTTTTGAAGAACCTTTCGTTTTCGAAAGTTATGTTTTTAAGAAAATCAAAAAAATATTTAAAAAAAATTATAAAAATAAAAAGTAAAAAATATTTTTCTTTTCTTTTTAGTATTAATAGAAGATTAAAACAAAATTACAAAAATATTCTCTCTTTCAATTTAAAAAAAAAATAAACAAAGTTGGTAAAAGAACACCAACAAATAATACCTTCAATTGAGGTATTATCATAATAAGTTCTCAACTCGAATCAAAGATTTCAAAACTTGTCATTTGTGTCATTTACGAAGTACGGCTCATCTTAAAAAGTAAAATTTTTAAGAGCTACCGTGAAGTAAATTTGATTATTTGGTTTAAGTTGTTTTCTCGTTATTCGTTAATTTAGTTTGTTAAAAAAAATATAAAAAAACAACGATAAAAAAATAAAAAAAATTAGTTTAAATTTAGTTAAATTTTTTTTCTTCTACTTTGTGCATGCGCACTCGTTCTCAAACCCGCAACCGTAGCCATCAACAAAGCCAACCGGCTGTTGTTCAACCATTTCATTTAGAAGAACCTTTTGTTAATCATCCATTAGTTCCAATGGCTGATAACTGGACAATGGCACAATTGTTCCAAGCACCCACCGAGGGGTACGAGGATGCAATTGTAATTCCCGAAATCAATGCTAACTTTGAGTTAAAGCATGGTTTGATCAATCTTGTTCAAAACAAACAGTTTTTCGGACATGATAAAGAGGATCCACATGCTCACATCCGTTATTTCAATAAGATTACTTCAACAATGAGATTCCCGGACGTCCCGAGCACGTCAATTAAGCTTATGCTTTTTCCGTTTTCTCTTGAAGGTTCAGCCCGGATTTGGCTAGAAAAAGAACCTCCTCGATCAATTTTGACATGGGATGATCTTGTTTCAAAATTCATTAATCAATTCTTTCCTCCTTCAAAAACGACAAATCTTCGTAACGAAATCACGAGATTTCAACAAAGATTTGACGAATCGTTTTATGAGGCTTGGGATCGATTTAATGACCTTCTTCGAGCATGCCCACATCACGAATTTTCAGAATTACATCAGTTGGATACGTTTTACAATGCTTTGAATGCTAATGATCAAGACTCATTGAATTCTGCTGCGGGGGGGAAACTTTTTGGATAAGATGCCTCGTGAATGCTTGAGAATTATCGAGTGTAAATCCAAGGTTCGTAATTCACAAAACAAGGCAGTCGTTACTAAAGTAAGTTCGAATTCATCTACTCCAGGAATTTCACCAGATGTAGTTGCTCTTACAACCGAAGTCTCTGAACTTAAGAATTTGATGAAGACTATGATTATCGACAAACAAAAAGCCCAAGCTCCCGCAACCGTAAAAGCGGTCGAGCAGAGTTGTGTAACTTGTGGAGGTGCTCACTCTTATAAAAACTGTCCAGCCACCGATGGCAATGTTTATCAAGACAACATTCAAGAGTACGTTTCACAAGCTGCTGCAGCCAATTTTAATCAAGGAAATTCCAATTCTAGACCTCCGATGGTTTCAAATCAAATCTGACCTCCTGGTTTTCCTCCGATTCAAAACAATCAAAACCGTTTCAATCCAAATCAAGGAAATAATTTCAACCAAAATCGAGGAACCAATTTCAATCAAAACCGTGGAAGTAACTTCAATCAAGGGCAAGTTTACCAACCTCCGACGATTCAAACCCCAGTTTACCAAGCTCATACTCAACAAATACAAGGTGTTTCAAAGACCGATTTTGAGAATTATGTCAAGGCTAATGATGTTGTGTTACGGAATATGCATAATCAAGGCCAGGGTTTACAAAACCAGATGATAAATTTAACGAAAATGCTTTCTAAGTTCATAACTTCCAATACCGCTCCGTCTTCAAATTCAGGTACTCTTCCAAGTCAAACCGTAACTAACCCTCGCGAGCATGTTAATGCTATCACCACACGAAGCGGTAAAACTTGTGAAGGACCTTCAACTCCTCTTGTTCCTACTCCCGTTGTTTCTACTCCTCTAAAGGAACCCGAACAAAACCCGAAGACGTCAATGGACAAAGTGTAAAAACCAAGTTCAGAAAATACCGCACAAGTCCCACCTCCGGAGGATCATGATTTCATTTTTATTGAAATTCCGAAACCAAAGGCTAAGAAAACTATTCAAGAGCCAAATTCTCCAGAGCCTAATTCATATCAACCTAAACTTCCATACCCCGAGAGGATGAAAGTGAGAGAGAAAGATAAACCCAGTGCTCAGCAGAGCAGGTTTATGAAGTTGTTTAAACAACTCCGTTTAGAAATTGGTTTAAAAGATGCTCTCATCGAAATGCCGAAATTCAACAAATGGTTAAGCACTTTATTGAGAAACAAAGAGAAACTTGAAGAAATCGCCATCACAACCGTAAATGCTGAATGTTCTGCCATCATCTTGAACAAAGTTCCCGAGAAACTCGAAGATCCTGGAAAATTTCTTATTCCGTGTGCTCTACAAGAACTTGATAGGACTAATGCTTTAGCCGATTCCGGAGCTAGCATAAATCTTTTGCCTCATTCTATCTACAAGCAACTTAGGCTTGGAGCTTTGAAGCCCACCCGAATGACACTCGAGCTTGCTAACCGTTCTATTATGCACCCAATGGGCATAACCGAGGATGTTGTAGTTAGAGTTGATGGTTTCACTTTCCTTGCTGACTTTGTTGTGGTTAATTTGGAACCAGACCCAAGAGTGCCTATTATTTTAGGGAGACATTTCCTTCGCACTGCAAAAGCTCTTATTGATTTATACGAGGAAAAATTAACATTAAGAGTAGGAAATGATGAACTTGTCTTTTATGTTGAAAAATCTGAGAAAAGCAAGAATAAGTAATTTGCTCACGCTATTTCTATCTTTGATTTTTCGAAAGATGAGCCATTTAGTGGCAGTACCACTATTCATTCCGATGCTCTTCCTCCTAGTTCTTCTCCGGTGAAGACTAGTGATAATCTTGAGGAGTTCGCCGATGAACTCACTTTTCTTAATTCATTCCCACCAGATAATGATGATTCAATTCTTAAGAAGGACGTTCATGAAGAAAATTTTCAAGTTTATTCAAACCCTCTTTTTGAATTTGATGACAACTTCAACTCCAGTAACGAAAATCCTCTCTTTAACGAGATGGTAAAAGATGTTGAGAACGAGAACTCCAACGTTTCAAATTCCAATGAGCCAGTTTTACTTAACACACCTTTGTCCGATAAGGTTGAGTGTTCCGATCCAGAAGTCGATATTGATGAGATCGATGCTTTTCTAGCCATGGAAGTTTCTTCTAATTTTAAGGAAGGTTATTATGATTCGGAAGGAGATGTAATTTTTCTGGAAAGTCTGTTTAGTGATGATACCACCCATAATCTCTCTCCCTAAGTAATTTTTGATCATGAACCAAAACAAAATGAATCCATCCAAAATACTTCGATTACTTTTTCTCCAAGGAGTGATCCTCTTCACCATGAGTTCACCGGAGAAATCATTACACTTCCATCGAGGATTGCTAGAGAACATGAGGAATATCTTAGTCTTATGACTTTGCTTTGTGAGATTTCAACTTCCCAATCACCGGAAAGTTTTCATGCTAATCTAAGTTCAATTATCACATCTCCTATCCCCGTTCAAGAAGAGATCAATATTTTCCTCGTTCCGGATGATTTAATTCCACCAGGTGAAGAGAACGATGATTCCGAAGATGAAGATAATTCTACTTTCCTTCCCGAACATGAGTCACCTAACCTTGATCATCAAGACAACCCGTCATCTCCTCGACCTCCTCCGGAACCACCAGATGTTAAGATTCGCCTTGAGCCTGATACGGCCGTGATAAACAACTTTGATATGCTAAACAAAGAGGCTTGTTTCAACTTAGAAGAAGGTGTTCAGATTTTTCTCCTATTTTTCACCTACCCCGAGGATTCTCCTTTTATTCTCTCTTTCGGGAGTGAGGATCTCTTTTTTGACCCCGGCATCTTCATTTTTCATTTTTCTTATCTAGAGCCGGTGGTGTTTTCAATGGAAGATTCTTATTCCAAGTATTGCTCTCCCTAAGGACGAATGAATTCAGGGATCGAGTCAAGCTATGTGACTCGGTTACCAAAAACAAAGCGCTTCGTGGGAGGCACCCCATGCTTATCCATTTTCTATTTTTCTTTCTAGTTTCTAATGTG
This sequence comes from Tanacetum coccineum, assembly GCA_026074375.1. Taxonomy (NCBI): domain Eukaryota; kingdom Viridiplantae; phylum Streptophyta; class Magnoliopsida; order Asterales; family Asteraceae; genus Tanacetum; species Tanacetum coccineum. The sequence goes on along the minus strand of BQNB010207246.1, from coordinate 134 downwards.
TGTGAGGAGGCTTGTACTCTTCCGTTCTTTGTGTTTGTGGTTGTTTGCAGGATAGACCCAATTTTTCTGAAGACTCTCGTGTTCGGTGTTTTGTCCCGGTTCACTCGAGTTTCCTAGCCTTTGTTTGCAATTAG
>BQNB010207245.1:0-10490 GCA_026074375.1 Tanacetum coccineum | reverse complement strand
GGTATTCCAATTCCAGAAAATGCTTCTAAAGCATCTTCTTCTTCGGATGTTATTCCTACTGTTGTGCACACTGTTACTCCTAACTCATAACACGTTACCAAATAGACCAAGGATCATCCTTTAGAAAACATCATCGGTGAACTTGAAAGACCTGTTTCCACAGACTCCAACTCTATGAACAAACTTTATTTTGTTACTACGATGCTTTTCTCTCATCAGTTGACCCTAAGACTTATAAAGACGCATTAACTCAATCATGTTGGATTGAAGCAATGCAAGAGGAGTTAAATGAATTTGAACATCTTGAAGTCTGGGAACTCGTTCCTCGTCTAGATAAAGTGATGGTTATTACTTTAAAATGGATTTAAAAGGTAAAACTTGATGAAATGGGAGGAATTCTAAAAAACAAGGCTCGCTTAGTTGCTCGTGGTTACCGTCAAGAAGAGGGAATTGATTTTGAGGAATCATTTGCTCTAGTGGCTAAACTTGATGTTATTTGAATCTTCCTCGCATATGCTGCTTACGTGGATATGGTTGTCTACCAAATGGATGTTAAGACGGCATTTTTGAACGGCATTCTGCGCGAAGAGGTTTATGTCAGCCAACCGGACGGGTTTGTGGATCAAGACAATCCGAATCATGTGTATAATCTTAAGAAGGCTCTCTATAGGTTAAAACAGGCTCCTCGCGCGTGGTATGATCTATTGTCAAAGTTTCTACTCTCTCAGGAATTCTCTAAAGGAAATGTGGATCCCACATTGTTCATCAAAAGACAAGGCAAAGTTATTCTCCTAGTACAAATCTATGTTGATGATATAATCTTTGCGTCTACTACACCTGAACTATGTGATCAATTTTCAAAAATAATGTGTTCAAAGTTTAAGATGTCGATGATGGGCAAAATATCATTTTTTTCTAGGACTACAGATTTCACAAAGTCCCATAGGCATCTTTATTATCTAGTCTAAATATGCTCTAGAATCTTTGAAAAAATATGGTATGGAATCTTGTGACCCCGTGGATACTCCCATGGTGGAGAAATCCAAACTGGATGAAGATCCACAAGGGAAAGCCGTTGACCCCACACACTATCATGGAATGGTTGGCACCTGTGACAACTGAGATTTTAGCAGGTTAGTTGAAGCCTGTATAATTCAGTTTATGTGTGTCATTAAGTGTTTTATGTGTGTATGAGATGGAAGTACATGAGTGGTAAATCATGGTACTTGTGAAAATGAAATCATTTGAAGGCTTTGCATAGTTTCAAATGTCGTGTACGTAATATTCTGTGTACGTACAATGTAAATGTAATTAATATTATGTATATTAGTGTAGTATTTTATAGATTTTAGAATACTTTCTATTTTTAGAAGTAGTTAGAAATAAAGGTTAGGTTGAAAACTAGTTTGAAAGTTCAAGGTTTAACAAAATAAGTAAATGTTTTTATAAAAATAACTAAATTAGAGGGTTTTTTTATGTAAATAATAAATAAATAAATAAGAAAAAATAAAAAAGGGGTGTGTGTGTTGGGCCGACCGAACAAAGGGAGGAGGAAAAAAAAGGAATCCCAATTTGACAACAACTCTAATTTTGGTAATTATCTCTTAAGCACTATAAATACAAATTATATCCTAAACAAAAATCACTTTGATCTCTCTCTCTCTCTCTCTTTGACCGGACGAACAACACAAGGAGCAAGGGAAAACCCAAAAAATTTTAGGCTTTTGATTTCTAACCTTTAAGGTATCGATTTCTTAAACATTTTTCAATTCAATTAAGTATTAATCATGTAACAATCATTAAGGATGGATTAGAGTTTTATATTTATGATTAAGTTCTGTAATTAATAATGTAAATAATGGGTTTTAAACATTAAAAATCGTTTTTAGGGCTTAATTAGGGTTTAGATGTGAATGATTAGGGTTTATCATGTTAAATTCGTAACTGAAATATGGGCAGAATTTTAAGTCATCTTGCGAGAGTCATATCTCGGTCATACAGATAGCTTTTATTGATTTTCTTAAGCCTAAAATTATCTACAGAGAGTATACTTTCCAACCCCATAGGTTTCATGAATTAAAGTAAGTGGAAGTTAGTCAAATTAATCAAACAAGATTCGTTGTCAAAACTGAGTTTTCATGGCAGATTCTGAGTTGTGTTTGTAAGGTCAAAAACCATATCAAAACGTCTTTTTAATTGATGGGATTGCTACTGTAGCATGTTCATGATGTTTAAATGGGTCTGCTCAAGATAAACTTTTAGAAAGTCGAATCAGGTCATATTATGGACACTTTGTGATGTTGAATTTTTATAAAATAGTTAGACTCATTATTATTTTTTCTAAAAAATCATAGAAGTTCAAAACTCATTAGGGAGCTATGGGATGTAAGGATAAGAAATAATTATGTGTTTAAGTATTTTATTTAGAGTCATCTTGTGACTATAAAAACGGGATAAAATGCAGAAAGTTAAGAAGTAAGGTTTGTAAGGTAATTTGAGGTTAGCAAGTATGAGGAGTACATAGAGAGTTGAAACAAGATAGGATATAAGGTATCCATCGTTGTGATTGTTACATCGACTTGGGTGTGTGACCTAATCGATGGTAACATATGTGTGTTATTTTGTTTAGATTCTTTGCAAGGTTAATTGAAGAGTTTGGATTTGCTTTGCATCGAGGTGAGTTTTACAATCTCATTTTTTTACTTATTTTGGGATGGAAATGATGCAAAACTGTTTTTAAATTATGAACAGTGATATGTGTTTTTAAGTGTCGAACTATATGATTGCTATGTGCTATTGCTATGTGTTCTGAATTGTGGTAAGGCATGTGCATGTGAGAATGGCATGGCCTAGTGTGAACGCGAACGGACTTAGCTAGTCAAGTGGGTTAGTCTTGCACGGAGACAGATTGTGGGATGGAGGGGTACGATCCACCCTAGATAATTGTGAATTTTGGTTTGTGATAGAATAGCCATGCATATGTGTTCATAAATATTGTTTTTTCTTGATTGCGGTGTCATATGTGTGTCTTAAACCTGTAACTCTCACCAACAATTATGTTGATGTTTTAAGCATCATTTTTAGGTGAGCAAAACGTGTAAAGAGTTAGGAAGAGGAGTTAGCTGGACCATAGGCTTGCATGCGGAGTCTATGATTTATCTATTTTAATTATCAATTGAACTTGTCATGTTTTGTTCTTCATGCATTATATGTTAGATTTTTATTCTGGGCGTTGTCATAACACGCTTTGATTTTGAAGTTTAATAAATGTCATTTTTAGTTTACTCTATTTTGACGCCTTGTGTTGTGATGATGCCTATTGATCATGCCTTGCGATTCCACCTTGGCAGGGTATGACAGATTGGTATTCAAAGCCAAGGTTATTGAGAACTAAGTGGATTGACCTAGACTATAACTAGGAACCTTCATATATATGCATTTAGGAACTATGTGCTTGTGTGTACGTATGTATAATATATTTTATGTATATATATTTTGAAGTTCCAATTGCCTATTCGTTTACTATTTTCGTAGTAAGAATATATAAATATATATATATATGCCAGTAATTATTTTCTTCGTCGCCAAGTATCTGATGGAGCTTATACTCTTCCTTATTTATAGAGTTATGTCTCCCTCAAAGCGTAAGTTTCGTTGGGGAATCATGCGTTCAAAACGTAAGTGCCGTATACCCATCGACTTATATCCGTGTAAAGTGGAAGAGAGTATGACTATAAAGAAAGTAGGCGACCAAACGATTGGAGTGATTCATAGAAGAAGGATCAACAAGGAAGGGAATGTTTCTAGGTTCCAAGAATACCACACCTCGGATGAAGAAGAAGAAGAAGAGCTGAGTGATGTTGGGAATAAATCTTCACAAGTTAGTATTTCTAGTTCAAGAACTTAATACTGCTCAAGATATTACTAACAGTACTAACTGGGTTAGTACTGCCAAAAGAAAAGTTAGTACTGCCAGTACTGAACTTAATACTGTCAGAGAAGATTAATACTGCTAAAAGAAGATAAGGATTGCCAGAAGATAAGGATTACTTAGAGATGAAGATTAGAAGATAATTATAGAATAGATTGTATTAGAATATTCTATAAGTTTATGTTTATCTTTAGTAAATGTTGTAAGCCGACTAGGACTCCTTAGTCTATAAAAGGAGGCTCTAAGGCATTAGTTGAGATACAAGTTTTCATAGTTGTCAAGTCGATTTAAAAGGCTTCAAGGTTGTAAACCCTAGTACTAGTGAAGAGTACTCGTATTATTGATCTAATAATATTTGTCCCGAGGGAGAAAATCCTGAACAGGGTACGTACAGGTGTCTCCAGTCCCGGCGAAATCACGGGAGCAAGGAAGAAAGGTTATGTCTGAGGGAAAAAAACTAGTAAAGGCGGGATAGGTGGTTCAACAGTTGCTGAAGCAGCATCAATAGGGTCGTCCTTTGAGGGTTCGTCCTCTGAGAACTCAGAACCTCCAAAGTAGTCGGCGGTGTCAGGTGAACCTAGTGGCTCATCATCAGGGTATGAAGCTACATAAATAGCTGGTGATGCATGATCTACGAACGACTCTGAATCAAGCGATGGCTCAACGGAATCATGGTTAGATGCCACTAGTGACTCAGGCTCCTCGAAGGGCTCAGACTCTAAATCAATGGCTAGTGTAAGGTAGGGTAAGGTATCAGACTAAACGGATGATCCCATACTGTCGGCTAAACTCTCGACTAAAGACTTATATGAAATGGTAGAACGAGACATATTTTGACACCAAAGGTTTATATTAACTAATGTTTATATCAGGCAAGTGTAAATAATATATTACAGGAAAAGAAAATCAAAATCTAAAAACAATTCTAAAGTTATTGTAGGCAAGTAGTTGTAATGCACATGAAAAGTTTTATGTGAAGCAATGTTTATGAAAATGTTATAGTCTGTAGGAATATGCAACCTAGTTCTGTTATAACCTTGGCTCAGATACCCAATCTGTAACCCCACAAAATATGCGGCAGCGGAAAATAGTAACCGAAGGCTATTCTCCATATACACAAGCACAGATACGAGAGAACAACCTCTAAATGAGACGTTTGAAAAAATAACTTTCGGGTGTGCTTTTAAAAGAGTTGTTTAAAAAATAAGTTGTTCCTATTTGCATCAAATGAAAAATATTGTTTCAAAATACAATGAAGATAGAGTTGTGCCAATGAAATCCATGAAAAATATGTCTTGTAAGAATGTAGACTCCATGAACTTGAATTACGCCTTAGCAGTCAGGCACCTAAGAAATACATGCTTAAATGATCAACATAAAGTTGGTGAGTTCATAGATTTAAGTAAGTTCTATAGTTTAATCAAGTTTTAATAAAGCATGACTATTGTAACACATATAATATTCACAAAAGTTATTACGATTTCCTAAGCTCATGACACAGAAACTACAACACAGCCTGCGTGTAAACAAATACAGGAATAACAATGCCCAAGCAGGTGTTCAATCCACAACACCCAAATTCCGAAATGCTATACGCTCGTTAGTTCGGACCTCCAAAGCTAGTAAGCGCTTGACTTACCCGAACAGGGATGTCAATCCCAATAGATCTATTTATAACACTCGCGCTTACACAAAGTAACTAACGGTTCATGATATTTGGGGGTACAATGGATTATCGTACTTAGGTCCAATCGTAAATTGTTTAAAGGATTAGCATTTGTGTTCATAAGTATTAAAAACAAAAGCAATGTATCTCACCTTGGATTTATAAAAACCTTTGTAAATATAGTTAAAGAGGGCTATAAACTCCACCTAAATGAAAGTGCCAAGTTTAGAGAAATTGATCACAGGAAAATGTCACAAATTAGTTTTCGAATGCCTGAACCTAATAAATTTGGTCGGTCGACTTTGAATTATGCAAGTGAAAAAATGAAAATGATGCTAATTATGGTTTCATATACATTATAATCACCACTAATAGTTTGCGTTTCTTTTTGTTTTTTATATGTTAAAATTAATGTTTATTCTAATTCGCCATTTTCATTCGTCATAATATACCTTACTATTATTTTTAATTAATCATTATAATAAATCTTATCTCGCTTACTAAATAAATATTTTTAAAAGTTTGTGACGCGTATAAATAATATATAAGTCATACTATATTATTTCTTAAGGTTTTTATAGCTCAAACGAGCCCGGAAAAAACCATTTTATTTTCTTACAAAACACCCTTTTTTATGAAAATACATGCAAAAACTTAATAATTTCAAAATATAGTCTGACTTTAAAAGGGCATAACTCCTTCGTTATATTGATTCACGAGTCGTTCAAAAGCGAGGATTTAACAAAAAAATATATGATCTACAAGTTTTTCCTTTTGAATTTAACTCAACTCGGGCCTGAAACGGGTCAAAAGTATCATTTTAAAAACTGGATAGCTTTATATAATAACAGTTTTGCCAGAAAAATTAATTAACTTCTTTTGATCATATCTCCTTCGTTTTAAGTCCAATTTTTGCGTTCTTTATATCCACGAAATTGTATGAAGGTATACTATCATCTTTTAAAGGCCCCAATTCTACTCAAGATCATATTTAGGGTCCGAAAACCTAGGTATTAAATCCGGATAGCAACATATTTATTTCTATTCTACCTCTTAAATTCACCCACAAAATTTGCAAACTCCATCTAACAAATCTCTTTCACCATTTTCATCACTTTCATCACAACAACAAATCCATACTAACCTAGTCCCTTCCACCAATTTGTCACAATTAATTATAAATTTAAAAACAAGAATAACATATACACTTTACTAGATCAAGTTTATTTTTAACCATCTTTAATAATAAAGCTAAGTTTTCAACAAGTAATTTATTTATAAATTATACACATATATAAGTATATATTTTTATTAGTCAGTTAACTCACTCTTTACAAGTTTAAATATAGAAAGTTTACTTGTTTCTTTTAAACAATCTTTAAAAATTACAAAAAAAATAAATAAAAAAAAAAACTTTTAAGGTTTGTGGTGATATAAATTTGTAAATATGATGATTATACAAAATATGAAGATGGAAAATATGATATGAGAATGATGAACCTTAGAAGATGGAATGATGAGATTTACTAGATTAACACCTAAATCAAACCCCAAGTTGTTTGATTATCACTATAACCCTTAAATCTTCTTGGAATGCACTAGTAAAATATCAAAAACTTATTGTTCTTGCCTTGTGGTTGGTCATCCAATTTCAAGAGAGAAATGAGAAAAAAAGTTAATTATTTTGCTTAAGTGAAGTGTGTGAAAATACTTCCTAGTTACTAGTATTTATAAGGCTAATCAAAGTAAGTCTTAAAGTGTCTTTGGGGGCTTGTTATGAGAATCTCCCATTTTTGACATGGATAATAAGGGTGGCCGGTTTTAAGGAGTAAAAGAGAGGTTAGGTTGGGTATTAGGAGAGCTCTTCGTTCACATGTATGCATAAGAGAAAGTTTAACATGGAAATGGTAATCATTAAAGTTCAAAAATGTTTCACTTACCTCATTTAGAGGGGGGGCGACGGTTTAGACAAAAAGTGAGGGAAAAATAATTTAAATGTTGATATCTTGTATTTATACATAAGTGTAAGTATTTATTTACTAAGGTGGTAGTGTAGAACGCATGCATGCATGTACTAATTGGCAAACTTGAGCGTTTTAGTAAAACTTTCAATATAAATTACGTAGACTTATAAATTATATTTATAAATGTCATATAACATATATTTGACGTAAAATTATATTTATTTAATGTCGGTTTACGTTTAAAGTTGTTTTTCAATTGACGTGATTTAACTTACAGGTTTCACGTAAAAGTAAACATGTAAGGGTTCCAAGAAAATAGTTTGAGTTTATTAACGTAAAAATAACCTGAAAATCATAAGTTGCCACAAAATCAAGCAACAAAACACTTTCATATTTTATCGCCATTCATCGGTAATTTGATACATGGATCGTACTCAGATATAAAAACTATTTGTTTTGAAAATTAGAGAGACGTGGTCTCTTTATACCAATCGGTGGATTTAGTGGAGGGTCGGGGGGGTGCAATACGTTTCTGTTTAAAAACTTAAAATCTTTCATATTCAAATTACGATCAAGTGTGACACATATGAAGTGAAATGTTAATAATAGTTTACAATAACTATATTTATTAGTAGTTTAAACGTTATCACACAATAAATACCTATATATTATAATATTCACATCTATCCATGTCACTAGCATAGTCAAAACAATATAAACAACAAGTCACGCAATCATTTATATAATGCAAGTATAAATATAAAGCGATAAATGCAATTCTAAATGTAAAGAGATAAGTAACAAGAAATGTAAACTGGACATAATGATTTCTAGTGGTTCGGTAACGAAGCTCCTCTTAACCCTACTCCACTCCTTGAGAACCCAACTCAAGAGTTACTTCTCTAGTCAACAAGCTCCCTTCACAACGAAGAAAAACGTCGTACAACGTAGCTTACATTATTTTTCGTACACTATGCTAGAAGTCGAGTTCTACTTCGGGGGTACAACCAAACCCGTTTTGTTTGTTGGGAATAAAGGTACAGATGGTTTAATTCAGAGAAACTTGTAGATTTGAATGACAATCACAAGTTTAAGGGAGGATTGTTAGGAATTAAGGGCTTCTACAACTTTGTACTGCTGGTTTAACTTAGTACTGCCAAAAGAAGACTTAGTACTGCCAGTACAAATTGTTAGTACTACTAGTTTATTAGTACTGTTTGTTATATAGTTAGTACTGCTAAAGTGATATGCATGAGATATATTAGGAATAGATATGCATTGATCACTTGACGCATTTTGTAAGCCCATTAGGGTTTCCTTGGTGTATAAAAGGAACTCTAAGGCATAGATCTATATATTAGTTTTTCACATCAGTTTTTATATTAGTATTCATAGTTTGCATAGCAATCATAGTTAGTATTCATAGCTATTTTGTAATTCAAAATAGTATTCAATATATTGAAAGTTTAGTAAAGATCTTGTTTTTTACTGTTTCATTGTTCTTCTTAGTATTGCAAACTAGATTCCACATAGTTTGTGATATTCCCAATCTTAGTTTCTACCATAGTTGTCTTGGATTTATCTATTATAACTAAGCTTGTTAATCTGTCAAGAAGGGATATACACCTTGGTCGATCATTGCCTTAAGTTGGGCATTAGTGACAGAGGTAGTGGCAGTGGTAGCAGCAGGGTTGGCTCTGGTGGTTCTTTTTGGTGCCATTTTCTTCAATCACAAGAAAATATAGTACCCGTTAGATTTCATAAAATCATAACCATGACATGACATATACACAATAAATAAAGTGAGATCACATCACACAGTGAAATGCACAATTGAATTGAAATTAACAATGGTGTAACTAAATCGACATTCATTCATAATAAATTTGATTACAGACATGACATAATACATACTTTCCATATATAATCTGGAAACATACATGACCTGATTTGGTTACAAAATGATCACTATCCTTAGGTTACAAAATGAAATATAAACAACCTAAAGCCTTACTAGCCGGGAGTTACCCCGTAATACTTAGCAGGGTAATACAATATAGCTACAACATAACCAAATCTACGAACTGCTACCGGCCTCCTCTGGTATCTCTGGTTGTGCTGGACCGCTAACAGTTCCCTACTGTCCCTGCAGTGCTGTCACCTGTGTCTGTAGTGTACTCATCAGTCTCAGTGTCTCTACAAGCTATGCCTGTCGAGCGTGGTCTGCTGCTCACAAGGCTGCAATCTCTGTTTGCTGAGCTAACACTATAGTCCTCAGTGCTCTTACCTTAAAACGGGAGGTGTCACTAGCATCCATCGACCGTCCCCAAGCCTTATGAGAGAGTCTAGCCTCTCTCTCTATAAGTAAAGCAGTGCGAGCATGAGCACTTCTATCTCTATACAGCATGTTGAGCCGACCGCTCATCAATAACCTGTCATCCTGTGCATCATCCAGTCTCACATAAATCTCATCTGTGTCCTGTCTAATAGTCATGAAAAAAATTGTCATCCTCTGACTCAGTCCTGCTACATCAGTCGCAGCTGGTGTCCCTTGCATGTCCTCAACCATGCCATCCCAAGTATCTGTAATCCCATAACCAACATATCTCTCGGGATCTCGCCTAATCTCATCATCCAAAGTAGTAATAAATCCATAGTCTGCTCTAAAACCTCTAGTGGGTCTAGTAGTGGGAGCAGATAAACTCTCACCGACCTTATATCTCAGACCTAGAGCAATACACAATCTCTTCTGAGGCGGCAAAGTAACCTCAGAAACACCTGCTCTACAGTCAGTAGATGGAAGAAGCAAAGGTGGTGATGGGGTAGGTAAAGGTATAGGTAGGAGTGGTGGTGTCCCTGATGGTGGTATACTCAATGGTAGTGGATGGGAAGTAGATGATGTCTCGGCTCTCATCCGGATCATAGCGGC
>BQNB010207243.1:0-10491 GCA_026074375.1 Tanacetum coccineum | reverse complement strand
ATCTTGCCAACTTTGACAAAGTAGTGAAAAAGAGAACCACACCTGATGTTGTTGATCCCACTTTAATAGATCGAATTCCTCAAGCTTGTATAAGGTTTAGTTATATTAGATAAATCTAACACAACTATAGTAGAAACTATGTTTGAATGTATTAAAGATTATGAGGAATTTAATCTTTAATATTAAGAAGAATTATCAATGAAACAGTAAATCAATGAACAAATAATTTAACAAAATAAGCTCTAATACTATTAATGATAATAATACAAATACTCTTACAGTATTAGGGTTACAAAGACCTTGAAGCTATGAATTATACGACTAAGAATGCATAAAACTCTATGCTTTAGGACCTCATTTTATACACCAAGGAGCCATAGTCGGCTTACAATACTTTCCTAAGTATTCATAATCTTTTCTATAACCAACATAATCTTTTCTTTAAAAAACATCTTAATATATATCACATAAGCAGTACTAACAACAAACAGTACTAACTTATTAACCTTAGCAGCATTAATTTATCTCTGAGCAGTCTTAATCTTCACTAGCAGTAGTAACTTTGTACTAGCAGTAGTAACTACGTAGTATATTTTCTTTAAAGTTCATGAGCAACACTAACTTCAACTGAGCAACATTAACAAAAACATAAGCAGTAGTAATTCCAACAGCATCAAGAAGACTTTTAATCCCAACAATCCTCCCCTAAACTTGATATTCTTCTTTAAAATCATCTAGTTTCTTCATTTAAAGCTTCATCAACACTAGGAGGATGCTTCCAAAAACTTCTTTACTTCTTAAGCTGTTTTATGATGGATTTAAGAAGCTAATAAGCCATTTTACTTTCATAATCAATGATAAGCTTCTTTTCTAACATTTGTGAAAGTGTAGCTGGTGTAAGGGGATACTTCTTCTCTACCAACATATGAATCTGTACAGATTGCAACCTTAAGGATTGTACTCCACAGGAGTCATACAACTTCCAAGTTAATACTTTGTATCCATGTTGCTTCTTCCATACTTCATCATCTATATGTGGTACAAACATTGTTTTCAGATCACCCCATAATAACAAATCTAAGTCCTCTACTGGTCTTGTTGACCCATATCTGGCTTTTACCAGTTTCCACAGATCTTCTAAATATTCTCTGTCAAAACTTTTAAGCATTTGACTAAAGACCATGTACAACCAAGCCTTTCCATCAGCTCTCATTATCTGATAATAATTTTTTCTTCCTTCTTTGTATAATTTCCAGTCAACAATCTTTGGAGGCTTAACAGCTAAAGGTATAGCATCATTTGCTACTTTTTCTTCTTCTGGATCAATTTCCATTAATTGCTTAAGCTCTGCTTTTTCTTTGTCATCATCCACCTTTTGCTTCTTTGCTACTTCTTGTTCTAGCTCTGCTCCTGCTCTCTTTTCTTTTCCCTCTACCAACTCTGTTCTGAAGTCTTCAAATGTGTTTACCCTTTTAAAAGCTCTGTCAAACATCTCTTGGATTGTAACACCCGCCCCAAGGGGCATCGGATTGTGTAGCGGAAATTAGCAATTTGGTGTTACTAAATAGCATCCTTCACCACGATAATAGAAAACGACTCAAATAAGACGTTTACCATTTCTCTTCTGCTCTTTTAGCTGCAAAATGCTTTCTTCTTTTCTTTAAGAGTTGTTGAAATAATGTAGCCTTTTCTTCAATAGACAACTCTTCTTGTTCTTGTGCTTGCAATCTTTCAGCCAACTAATGATCAACATCAATCTTTGTCTATATATCATCCCATGTTTCAATCAAGGCAATATTGGCTTCTTTTTAATCTCTCCTATTTCTTTGTCATCTTCCACCTTTTGCTTCTTTGTACTCTCTTGTGCTAGCTTATTTCCTGCTCTTTTTTCTTTGCATTCACTTTCTTTTCTTGAATCTTCATCAACCTTTTTTCCATCATCACTTAAAGGTTTAGATCCATCATCATGAGAACTCTTTGGATCTAGAGAATATGGTAGATCAGCAGTCTATAATGGTAGCAAAATGTAATCCTTGACAGGTTCTGTCTCCTTTCTAGCTTGACATGCATTATCACTTGCTTTTGTACCTACAAAAACCATTAAACCGTGTACCTGCAACAATTGGTTCATAATTCATTGTTCTTGTTAGTGCATCAATATCAAATAGCCAATCTGGACCACTACCTACAACATTAGGTGTACTCTCACTAAGCCTAATATGCAAGTTTTCTTCCACTATCCATGTTTTACTATTGAATACTCTAAAGGCTTTACTATTCAAAGAGTATCCAACAAAGAACCTTTATCAGCCTTACCATCAAATTCGCCTAAATGATCTATGGTATTAAGGATGGTAACAGAACACCCAAATGGTTTCATAAAACTTAAAGTTGGTGTTCTACCATGAAAATGTTCATATGGGGTCTTGTTATGAGGCTTAACTACTAACACACTATTTTGCATATAGCAAGCAGTATTAACTGCTTCTGCCCAAAAAGTAGTTGGAAACTTAGAATCAGCTAGCATAGTCCTAGCAGCCTCAATTAGTGTCTTATTCCTCCTCTCAGCAACTCCATTTTGTTGAGGAGTTCTAGCTACACTAAATTGTCTCAAAATACCCTTCATCTCATAAAACTGATTCATTTCTCTATTTTTGAACTCAATCCCATTATCACATCTAATCACCTTAACCTTGTGATCTACTAGATTTTCTATCCCAGTTATAAAAGACTTAAGAATGCCACTAGTCTCATCCTTAGTAGCTAGAAAGAAAACCCATGTAAACCTACTGTAATCATCTGTGACAACTAGGCAATACATTTTCTTCATAAGGCTTTTTACAAATGTTAGACCAAACAAGTCCATATACAACAAATGTAAAGGAAGACTGATTGAGTTCTCTATTTTGGACTTACAAGAGGCTCTGTGCTGCTTTCCCTTTTGACAAGCAACACAGGTTGATACATTTTCAAAACGATTGGGAAGGTAACCTCTTACAAAGATTTCCCTATAACCAATTATCATGGTTTTAAAATTTAAGTGACCTAGCCTTCTATGCCAAAGTTTAGATTCATCAGATGTAGCTTTTGCAAAAAGGCAAGTTAAACCTCCTTTAGGAACTATGTTCTTTAAATCAACACTATACATATTGTTCTTTCTAGGAACTCTAAGTAAAACTTGACTTTCATCAATTAACTTAAAGTTTGGAGATAAAACAATACATTCAGTGTCATTAAAAAGAACATTATTCTTTTTATCACACATTTGTGAGACACTAAAGAGATTAAACTTTAACTCTCTCACAAAATACACATTTTCAAAATCTAGATTACCAGTTTTAATGGTACCTTTTCTTGTGATTTTCCCTCCTTTGGGGTTCCCTCCAAAAGCAACATATCCTCCATCTATCTCTTCATAGTCTGTAAGATAGGACATGTTCCCTGTCATGTGCCTTGAGCATCCACTATCAATCACTCCTTTATCCTGTAAATCCATTTGTGGATTGCCCTACACATTAGATAGGAAAATCAGTTTCTTTTGGGGACCCAAGCCATCACTGACTTGGATCTGCCTTGTGCATCAATATAATCAAACTTTTTTAGGATGATTGATGCACTGTTGTGTTTAGAAACATGGTCTAAAACTTTATGCTTTGGTTTCCAAACCCAACAAGCTGAGGCCTTAACAGCATTAAGATTATTTCCCTTAACAGCATTAACTACTGCTTTTGGCCTAGCAGTATTAAAATTTTTATCCCTAACAGTATTAACCCTTTGATTAATATTACTGTTTTTAAATGTTGTGTTCTTATGAATGGGCCTCTTAACAGTTGAATGTGTTGTTTTAGAAAGATATGACATTGGTCTAGCAGCATTCACTGTTGTTTTTGAGTGAGCAGTATTAACTTGTCTAGCAGTATTAACCAATACTGCTGTTTTTGAAATATTTTGTCTAGCAGTATTAATTGATACTAAACCAGCTGTCATTATTTTCTTCTCTGTGGTCTAAGTTCTTTTTATCCCAGGGTGAGTCCTTTTAGCAAGATTTGATGATTTCACCCTTTGAGCAATGTTCCAAACAGGTTTTTTACCATCTTTGATTTTAAAAAACTATTTTTGATGGTAATTGCAATCAACCTGCAAATGATCAAAGCTTCCACACACATAACAGGCCTTATTAAACATCTCAAAATTGCTTCCTAGTTTTTGAGACATCATATTGTTCTAATTTCTTTGATTGCCTCTTAGACTGTGAGTGTTTTGCCTATGTTGCTCAACTTGTTTAACAGTTTTCCTAGTAGTTTTTTTTGTTGTTTAGATTTGACAAACTCTTTCTTAACAATACTAGGCCTAACTGTTTTCTTTTCAATTTTAGGCTGAGACACATCCTCTTCCTCATCATCTGACACCCATTCTTCAATAATTGGGGCATCATCATTCTTCCTAACTACCTTAGGTTCTTCTTTACTAGACATAGCTTTACTGTTCTCAACTACAGGCTCATTAACAAACTCATCTAAACAGTAAAAGACAGTCCAGGTGTTAGAGGCATGAAATTTTCCTAAGTAGGGGTTGGAAAACTGCATTATAAATTTCGATAGCCTAAACCTTTCTTGCAATTTTCAACTATACTGACACTCTAAGCGCTTGTTAAACTTTGTAGATGCATGTTCAAATTTATCTACAATAAGTTGAAAGCCATCTCTTTCTTTTTTAACTGTTTCAATCTTTTTCCTAAGGCTTATCCTAATAGCTATTTCTCCTAATGAATATTAAATTTTAAGCCCATGATATCTTTATAATACTGACTCATTTGCTTATATACTTCAAGTTTTTCTTCCTAACTCTAAACTGCTTATAACCTAGACTATTAATTCAGATTTCTTAAATCTTTAATAGTTGAATCATTTTGAGATTTCAGAAGTACAACATTTTCCCAAACAAGATTTTAAACAAATAGAATCATTGGATACCTCTAAGTCAGATGAGAAAGCCATGAGTGCATAATTAGGGCCTTCCTCTGCCTGATCACTCCATTCATATCCACCAAGACCATCACATGACACCAAAGCTATAGAAGTAGATGTTTCCACAGGCACACTCCTTCTTGAGCTTTCCTTGTTCTTATTGTCTTGATTTCTTAAAGCTCTGCACTCCCTAGCAAAATGTCCCCTCTTGTGGCAGTTATAGCACTCCACTTTGGACTTATCAAAACTAATAGTCTCATTGTCATTAACAGTAAGCTTCCCTTCCTTATTCTCAAAAACTTCTAGCACTTAATAGTGAACATGGCCATTTCCATCTTAATCATCTCTTCCATGTCAATTTGGATGAATTTGTTTGCCAGTCCCTCATGTACAAGTTAAGGACTATTTGGTTGACTAGAAAAGAATGTACAAATAACAGCATCACTCAAGTTTCAAATATTTGAAAGTAGCAGCATTAACTTGAGTGCTAGCAGTAGAAACTCCATGAGCAGTATTAACTGCTTGAGCAGTATTAACTACTCCATTAGTGTTGCTAGTGTTGTTATTTAAAGAGGACACAAAAGCCATGTTCTATGTGCTTGAACTTGAGCTAGACATCCCTTTAACTTCTGGTTCATACACCTTGAGGTTGTTGTAGAGATCATCCATGCTCATTGTATCCAAATCAGCTTTATTCCTCCACACAACAGCATGTGTGTTCCACTCAGGTGACAAACTTCTTAATAACTTTTGATTAACATCTTCTTGTGAAAGCTTTTCATCCAAAAGCTCCAACTGACTCATAAGATTTTGAAGCCTATCAAAAGTTTGATCAAGCATCTCTGAGCTTGGAGCAGTGAAGTTTTCATATTAATGCTTTAAGAGATTCCTTTGAGTCTTCTGTAGTTGCATCACACAAATCTCTTTTCAACAGCTTCCAGCAACTTCTTAGCATCCTTTATAGAGTTAAACTTTAACTGATGTTCATTGGGAATGCCCATCATTAAAGTACTTCTAGCTTTCACCTCTAATCTTCTCTGAGCCTTTTCTTCAGCAGTTGTAATAGGCATCACTGTCACAACACCTTCCACAGTTGTTGTTTTTGGCAAGGTTGCACCATTCTCTATGACTTCCCACAGTGCATAGTCTATCATCTGGATATATTGTTCAATCCTCATCCTCCAGATCTCATACTCACCAGGTTTGAGCATGGGAACTTTAGATGCAGCCACCATGTGTGCAGAATCTTGATCCATATCTTTTAGCAAAAACAGGTTCTTCTTATTCACAATTTCTCAAAAAGATCTGATACCACTTCGTAATCATTATCTAAATTTGCCATCTTTTCGTCCCATTTTTGTTAAATTCATCAATCTCTCTTTTTTGATTCTTAGAAAGTAATTGTTAGCTGACTAGGAATCCTTGGTGTAAAAAAGGGGGGGGGGGGGGGGGGTGGGGGGTGGGGGGGGGGGGGGGGGGGGGGGTGGGGGGTGGGGGGGGGTCCCTAGGGCAAGAGTTTTGATACAGTTTTTTTCATATATCTTTTTTTATTCCTAGCTTCAAGGTCCTTTGTAACCCTAATACTTTGAGAGTATTTGAATTATTATAAATAATATTAGAGCTTATTTGTTTTTAATTACTCTTTCATTGATAATTCTTCTTAATATTAAAGATTGGATTCCGTATTATCTTTAATACATTCAAACATAGTTTTTACTATAGTTGTGTTAGATTTATCTAATATAATTAAACCTTAAATAAGCTTAAGGAATTTGATCTATTAAAGTGGGATCAACAATTATTATATGATTACTAATGTTATGACTAGTCTCATAAATCTAAGAGTTGCATTAAATACAATTAAAACTCGTTGCTTACCTCTTGTCCTACTTGTTTTCTCACTGGTCAGACCTCTAGTTAATAAGTGGGAGGTCAAGTTGGATCTTAATCTTAATTAGTAAATTAATTGGGTAGTTAATTCTATTAAGAATTTAATTATCAAAAATACTAAATTGAACTTTTTATGTTCTGATTAATTATGTTATTGCAACATAATTCATAAACGAAAGTTTGATTCTCATTAGAAGACAAACAAGTCTCATTTTCTGGAAGTAAAGAGTGAGACCTTACTCCTATCCTTCTCATTGGTTGACAAGAATAAGATAGGTTTAATAAATTTAAATTATTATCATTATATTTAAACACACTTTTAATCTTTCATTACCCTCTTCGGTATGACATTATAAAAGATAAATATTGTGTCACAGATAACATTTTATCTATAACTATCAAATAATAACATCTTGCACTTGTTATGATGTATGAGTTTAAACCGCAATGAGTAAAAGAAAATTGCTAGCAGGTCTTCTAGGTATATTTTATTGGACTTAAATTCCTTAAAGTACTAAATACCCTTGTGGCCATGTAGACAATAAGGAGGAATTGCATGCTAAAAGTTCAAGTTAATGAAAGCATGGATGGCTAGAACCTTATCTACATAAGTAGAAATTCATATATTCAGTTCAATACCTAAGTACATTGCCAATTGTAGGCATTCTAAGAGAGTAGGAAAGTAAATAAATCGTTATTTGCTTTCTACTGGTGATGTAACACTTACAATATTGACAAATCCAGTGGGAGCTTTGTGTTTTACTACTGAAATGACATTTATATGAGGTTGTCAAATTCAGTGGGAGCTACAAAGATTTATTTCCTTGTTAGTTACCCATATTATTTCTAGCTTGCTTTGAAATAAATTCATTACTTTCCGAATATGAACGACCGTAGTTTAAGGAAAATTGCATTTTATTTTATAGATAACATGTTGCCTTTTCGATGTTGCTTTCTAAAACGTTATCTATATAATAATAATCCACAATTCCATATTAAAAATTATGGTTTGATATCTACTTGTAATATCTATGACACTATCATATTGTTTATACAATCGAACGCTTGTCGTACTGTTTATCTACTTTAGGTAATGTAGTCCTATACACAAGTGGGAGAAATCTTAAGTGTGTGCAAGGAACAACATATAACAATATGATTAATTAGTTTCTCTTGACCGCAAGGTAAGAAATCTAGTAAATCTACTAGGACTTAAATACACAAGATGTTTGTTGCCCTATTACATTTAAAAGTCAAGATATAATATAAAGATACTTTAACTTATTGACTATATGATTTAGTCAAAAATAATTACGATTAATTATATAATCATGATTATGAAGTATGAAATTAACTTGAAATTACCGTTGAACTCAAGAGTTTGCGTTCATGATTACTTTAGTTAGTATAATTATGTTTACTTGTTAAGACATAATTATAAAGTCGCTGAATTAATCAATGACTTATAACATAAAGTATGTAGTAAAATTGTCATGTATTCTTGATTAACACATGAACAATAAGGTCCTTGAATTATTCAAAGACTCATAACGTATACTTGACATGTTCTGTTTTCTTGAAACACGTGAACATAAAGGTATTGTACTATTCAAAGAAATATACGTTATAGCATGCATTTGGTTCTGAAATACTATGTATTCAATTTGGCTAGACCCAATTGGTAAGTGTTTGATTCAAAGAGAATTAAGTTATCTAGGGAATTATGATGGAGTCTCACAATTCCAATACTCATAGAATACCACACTATCATAGTATGTCTAATGTGTTGAAACAAACTATATTCGTATTGTTTGTTTTCTGATAACTTTAATTGCTCTACCTCTAAAAATCGATCAAGGTTAGAAATTTGAGTGTGTCATGGATACACTCAATATAGTTCCAACCTAGAAGGTATTCAAGACATTGTCTATTTATGGATTGAAATGAATCCTATTAGGTCTTGATTAAAGTTCTGAAATTTGTTAATATCTTATGAAACATATTATTAACAAGCTAGAGATGAGAACTGTAAAATGTATTTTGCTGTCCCAATTAAGAACAATTTATTGTTGCTTAAATACTTAGTGTTTAGAGAAGTATTGGTATGTGCTTAATTACACATACCTTTTACCTATAAAAACAAGCCTAAAATGACCAAAATATATCAAAAATGCATTGTATATGTGTGTTTTATGATTTATGATTGTGCATGTAACGGATATTCACTAAAGGACAAAAACAAAGCCAAAACCGACAAAACCAAGCACGTGAATGGAAAGAGCGTGAAAAGTCAAAGCCAAAGACATGTGCATCTTAAATGGACCAACCCGTACCCAAATTAATGGGCTGAGTCAGCCCATTAAGCTTATTTATTAAACCAAAAGCCCATTAGCCAATCCATTACACCATTAGTCCTTAAGGGTTTGCATCGATAGTCCTTGAGGACTAACACTGCTAGTCCTTATGGCTTTACACCGTTAGTCCCTGGTTATTACACCGTTAATCATTAAACATTACACCAACAATCCTCATATCCTTATACCATTAGTCCTTAAGGACTGACATGGTTAGTCCTTTTCTCTTAACGCCCGTTAACCCAAACTCCCAAGTTAAGCAAAATAAACCTTTCCCGCCATAGACACTATTCATTTGTCTCTTTCATTCTTACCCTGCAACAGGACAAAAACCCACTAAAACCCCACCCCAGCAAGAGGACAAGGCCACTATGGCAATCTCATAGAGTTTTATTAGACGAAACAAATCAAGGGTTATAATGAGGGTTGAAGAAGCACAAAGAAGAATCAATGGCCAAGATTGAAGGCTTAGAGAGCACTCTCAACTTCTCCTCACATAAGAAACACACATTCAAGACCTAGAAGCTTCTCCTTCTTTAATAAATAGGCCATTAGGGTATCTAGTTTTTAATAACTTTTTATTTGTAATTTTCAGCTTATATTAAGTTTGTTTTAGCTTATTTGTATTTCCTTTAAAGCCTTGTATTGAGATTTTAAGTTCAATGAAATTTATGTTTTTAAGTTAATTTCTGTTTTTAACTTAATGCAATTTATGTTTTAAAAATGTTTGTTAAGCTCACATAAGCTCTTTTTATCTTTTACTTAAGCTATTTACTTAAGCAATATAAGCTTTTCCATAGCTTATAGTGTTTTAAGTCATTTTCATAAAAAGTCACTCAAAAGCTATTGTGAAAGATAAGCGAGGGAAGGGCTTATAGGGTTTTACTAGCTTGTTTTCAAACAAGCTAGAGCTTGTTGATAAGCTCTTAAGAGCATTATTGCCCTTGTTTTGAGCAAAGGGCCTTGTAAGTTAACTTTTTTTTTCACTTTT
The DNA here is from genome assembly GCA_026074375.1 of Tanacetum coccineum. Taxonomy (NCBI): domain Eukaryota; kingdom Viridiplantae; phylum Streptophyta; class Magnoliopsida; order Asterales; family Asteraceae; genus Tanacetum; species Tanacetum coccineum. The sequence continues at coordinate 289 of BQNB010207243.1, read as the reverse complement.
TAGCTTATTCATTGTTTAGCTTATTCTAGTGCTTATTTTCTACTTTTTCCTGCTTATTTATGCTTATTTACCTCTATTTATTGCTTATCATGCTTAGTTATAGTTAAAAATCATTAGTTCAAGTTTTTTTTAAAATCTGTCATTTTTTAGCTTAAACCTGCTTAATCTTGTTGGCTTATTTTAAGTGCTTATTTCTGTGTTATAATTGCTTATTTGTCTTTATTTTATCTTATACTAAACATGTTTTGAGTTTTTATAAGGTTTCTACATCTGTTTTAAGCTTAAAAAT
>BQNB010207242.1:0-10491 GCA_026074375.1 Tanacetum coccineum | reverse complement strand
ATTAATCTTAAGTATAGCTGACTCAATAATGCAACTAGAATCATAAAACATATACAATATCAACTGCATACCCAACGGTGTTGATCGGTGTTTAATTAGAAAAATGAACTGTCTATTGTATAGTTGTATTTCATATGGAATAAGGGCTTCTAAATTCTTCTATGACATAGAGTGGTAATCGTGCTGGGTGAATGGCAAAAATTATTTGGGAATGGTTACGCCGTAATCAATTAGTGGGTTTACGCCGTAAACTTATTGGGTGGTGTTTTAAGAGATCAATTTGTATTTGTTACGCCGTAACCTATACGTATGATTTACGCCGTAACAAGTGTGAATATTATGTTTAAAGAATTTGATCTTATGTTTCGCTGTAACCATTTGATTTACGCCGTAACCAGGAAAATGGTTACAAGATTACGCCGTAACACCTGATTGTTACGCCGTAAACATGAAGTCAGTATTAAAGACTTGTAGGATTCCCTTGATAAATTTAGAATTTATAAAACAGAAGTTGAATTGCAACAAAATGACTTGGTTAAAACCTTACGCACAGATAGAGGTGGTGAATATTATGATCCTGTATTTTTCAATCTGTAGGCATTATTCATGAAACTACAGCTCCTTACACGCCACAGCAAAATGGTGTAGCTGAAAGAAAAAATAAAGCTCTTGAGGAAATGGTTAATTCCATGTTAACTTACTCGGGTTTGAGTGAGGGGTTCTGGGGAGAAGCTGTGTTAATGACTTGCTATTTATTGAATAGGGTTCCTAATAAAAGGAACAAGACTACCCCATATGAACTTTGGTATAAGAAACGACCCAACTTGTCATATTTGCGAGTTTGGCATTGTAGAGCCGTTGTTAGGCTTCCTGGCCCGAAAAGGAAAACTTTAGGTGAAAAAGGTATTGATTGCATCTTTGTTGGATATGTTGAGCATTCCAAAGCTTATAGGTTTTATGTTATTGAACCTAATGACTCTGTTTCTATAAACTCAATTATAGAATCGAGAGATGCAATATTTGATGAGAATCATTTCTCTTATATACCTAGACCAAAGGATGTTATACCAAACTTTGTTGAATCTCAAAGGGATGATCATTCTGATGATGTACAAAGTGAGACTCCTGAACCTCGTAGAGGTAAAAGAGCTAGGAAAGCTAAATCACATGGTTCTGATTTTCAACTATATTTAGTTGAGGGATCAAGAGATCAAGTTGGATTCCAATACTCTTAATGCTATAGTATAGAGGAGGATCCTAGGACCTATATTGAAGCTATGCAATCTTGTGATGCTGCTTTCTGGAAAGAAGCAATTGATGATGAGATTGGTTCTATTATGGAAAATAATACATGGGTCTTATCAGATTTACCCCCAGGTTGCAAACCTTTAGGTTGCAAATGGATCTTCAAAAGGAAGATGAAAGTTGATGGAACAATTGACAAGTTTAAAGCTCGATTGGTAATTCAGAGTTTAGACAAAAGGAAGGGATCGATTACTTTGATACTTATGTACTAGTTGCTCGTATCACTACTATTAGATTGTTGTTGACTTTAGCGGCTATTCACAATCTAGTGATCCATCAAATGGATGTCAAAACAACATTTTTAAATGGTGATTTGGATGAAGAGGTGTATATGAAGCAACCGGAAGGATTTATTATGCCGGGTAATTAGCAAGGTGTGTAAGCTGGTTAAGTCATTGTATGGGCTGAAACAAGCACCTAAGCAGTAGCATCAAAAGTTTGATGATGTTGTCTTGTCAAGTGGTTTTCACTTAAACTAATCCGATAAGTGTGTGTATAGGAAATTTGATAGCTCCGGTAAAGGCATTATAATATGTTTATATGTTAATGACATGTTGATTTTCGGAACTGACCAAAATCAAGTGGATAAAACTAAGAAGTTTTTGTCATCAAAGTTCTCGATGAAAGATATGGGAGAAGCTGACGTTATTCTTGGTATTAAGATTAAACGTGAAAATAAAGGGATTGTAATTACACAATCTCACTATATTAAGAAAATAGTCAAGAAATTTAATCGTAAAGATTTTTCTCCGATGAGTACTCCTATGGATCCGGTAGAAACGCTTAAGCCTAATACAGGTAAACCTGTGGATCAACTCGAATACTCAAGAGCCATTGGTTGCTTGATGTATGCTATGACAAGTACTAGACCGGATATTGCATATGTTGTTGGTAGATTGAGTAGGTTTACTAGTAATCCTAGTAGACAGCATTGGAAGGCAATAACAAGGGTTTTTAAGTACTTGAAAGGTACTATAAATTATGGTTTATCATATGTTGGATATCCTTCGGTGTTAGAAGCTTATTCAGATGCTAACTGGATAAATCATGTTGAAGATTCATCTTCTATGAGTGGATGGGTGTTCCTACTTGGGGGATGTGTCATTTCATGGGCTTTCAAGAAGCAAACATGCATTACTGGTTCTACTATGGAATATGAGTTTGTAGCATTGGCTGCTGCCGGTAAGGAAGCAGAATGGCTAAGAAACTTGATCTGGCTAAGAAACTTGATACATGAGATTCCAATTTGGCCAAAACCAATAGCACCAATATCTATCCGATGTGATAGTGTTCTCACGGTGGCTAAGGCATATAGTCAAGTGTATAATGAGAAGTCTAGACACTTAGGTGTTAGACCTAGTATGATTAGGAAGTTAACATTAAGGAGATATCTAGGGTGTCAAAAACCAGTAAAACCGACGAAAACCGAGACCGAACCGACTCCAAATCCGAAAACCGAAAAACCCGAAACCAAAGAAACCGTAAAACGAAAAACCCGCTTATATTGGTTTCGTTTCGGTTTTTACTTTTAGATATACCCGGCGGTTAACCAGAACCGACCGTTGCATATTATAAGTGATTTTTTCTAAACTTATTTCAAATTATTGTACAAGTATTAACCGAATTATTGCAAATACTTTTATTGTATAACGACTTTTTCGCTTCGTAAAGTAAACATTTTAGTAAAAATTATGAGTGAAAATTGATTAAAGTTATGTAATCTATACACGGCGAGTAATATTTTTTGTTAATACGTTATATTTGAATATTTGAATGCAAATATTGTAAGACAAATCTTAAGTTTTATATGACTTTTAAAATTCTCAAACGTCATTTAATTTTACTAGGAATACATTTTATGTTCTAGTCTATGTTATTTTTTATAACGGTTTTAAACTCTTTTAAACTGTCAAAAACGGTTAACCGTGACCCAAACCGCGGGGTGTAATAACCGCTCACTTCGGGTACCCGCATGTCCGGTTACCCGCCTAGTACGGTTCGGCGACGGATAGTAAAATTAATTACCCGCCCCGCGACGGATAGTTTAAATCTTCCAACTAACCGAACCGAACCGCCCCGTGAACACCCCTAGTGATCTCTAATAAGATTGTAAAGTTGCAACGTAATTTAGCTTTTCACTTGATGAAGGGTTTAGCTAGGGAATTAGTGATTAAGTCAATGTAAGGGATGAGATTAAAGTCCATCTAAATCTACTATCTATGAGATACACAATTTCCTTCTAATACAACGTTAGAAGCTGAATTCAATGTGGAAAGCTCATAGCTAAAGATTGAAACATATGTATTTATCCTGAGGTTTATGTTCAGACCTGCAAGTGATGTTAGGTTGAAGTTAACTTCTTAATGGTTCTTTTAAAAAAGTGCAAGCAGGGCATGACTAGAAGAAACCACCTATGTGAACATGAAGTTTTGTCAAGCTTGGACTTGGCTTCCTATATGTTCATTAATGGATTGGGACACATGGCTTGTAAAGTGTCAAGAAAATGAACTTTAGAGTGTTGTAGAAACGAATATGTATAGTATCTTCAGGTATTCAAATGGATTGACGGGTTCAATCGTTACGACACCCTGATTTTCGAATATTTGGAATGTGTATTATACTAAGATGAAAATTAAGTCGCAAGACATTTTCATTTATGCATTTGTTTGTTTCTTTATGTTTGTTTTAACATAATAGCATATATCTTTATATATGTTTTAGTAAATCAAAGATTACACTAAAATGAGGGGGATTTGTTGGTGATTTTAGTGTCATCGACGGCTATTTAGGTAATGGTGATTTACTAGAGATCAATGAGATTTCATGTTCGACTCGGACACGAGTTAGGAAAGTGTGAAGTGCACACTCGTTGAGTTAATATGAAACCGTAAAGTTTAGTTAGTTGGTTAGATACGGTTTGATATTAACTGACTTTAACCACCCAAACTAACCAAAAAACCTGTCTTTTACACCTGATATAAGATCAGGGAGATTGGTCTCAGAACATAAGATGAAAAACACATACAATTCCTCTAATATTCTTGCTTTGTAATCTTGTGTCTAGAACACAAAGTGTTTCTCTTCTAGTCTTATCCCGATAGAGATTTCGTGCAACCCAAGCATTTGATAGGGTCGAAATACTTTATACAGAAAGTGGACTTTTACATGATTCTAGAAGATATCTATGATTATCACACACAGACACACCCTAAGTATCTAACAAAAATCAGCATATCACTCGAGTGACTTCAGAAAAAAAAGTAAGAATAAAAGATTTACTGAGTTTTCATACAACAAAGTTGGACCAACATATTATATGAGACATTTCATTGAAGAACGTGTTAAATTAGTTGAGATTTAAAATGTAAAACAACTACGTAGATAAGTTTGAAGCAGAGTAAACATATTAATAGAATGACCAGGAAAACTAGAGGGACTGAAGCTGTACATTTGAATAACCAAAAGCCTTGCATTATGAGTTTAGTATCTACTTTTATTCACAGATTCGTTTTGTTCATCTGATTGCTTAGAAATTTAACTTCTGAAGCAATCCAAGAATGAGGTTTGCTTAGGGGACTTAAAAATGGTTCTGGTGCTTTTCTTTTACAGTTAGCCGTATAGGTCCCATCAAACGAAACTTATTCAAAAAAAAAGTTATCAAAAGCTTCTTTAATTGCGGATATATTGTTAGTTAAATGTGAAAATGGTACAAAAAATCATTTGTGGTACCAATTGCTCTTATTCAATCACCAAGCCAAACTTTAAGTCTTTCTCCACGAACACTTGAGTCAGGATCTGTGATCTTAAATTTCTTTTCTTTGTCTGTGTGAGTTTACCCTTTAGAATTTGTGTGTAATTGTGTAAACACTGTGTGAGCTCTAAAAAGCATTATTCATGGCTGATGCTGCTATTTCAGCCCTTGTGAGTGATGTGGTAGGGATATTAACTTCTGAAGCTATCCAAAAGTATGGTTTGCTTAGAAGCCTAAAGAATGATCTTTCAGCTCTCGAAAATACGTTTACACAGATTCAAGGTGTACTTTCTGATGCTGATGAGATGAAGCAAACGATGCAAAAAGATGTTGAAGAATGGCTTAGGACTCTCAAATCTGCCTCTTTGGAGGCAGAAAACGTGCTTGACGAGGCCAAAACTGACGCTATGATACAAAGGCTACACGGGGAAATGGGCAGGAAATACAAGTTAAGAGCCTTCTTTACCTCCCGCCATAATCCACTAATGGTCAAAACTAGGATTGCTCATAAACATAAGGAAAAATTTGGAAGACATTGATGCTAATAGATCCAAGTTTAAACTGACTCCCAATACCACAAGTAAAGATGACGCGGGAACGGGTGGTGAGAATTCAAACAGGGAAACTAGCTCACTTGTAAACCTGTCCAATATCTACGGAAGGGATACAGAGAATAAGATGATGAGTTCCGTGAGTTGCCTAAAGGTTCGAGGTACATGAGGAATCTCCAACGTCTAGATGCCGGTGCCTATCTTTGGCATATGCCAGTTGGAATAAAAGGACGACAAGGACGAGATCCTATTTCCTAGTTTACAAGAGTTAGATATAACCGGGTGTACGGCTTTGGTTTCCCTGCCAAGTAACTTCCCAAAACTCAGATCATTGAAAATACATTCTTGTCACGAATTACGTTCTCTACCAGATGAAATACAAAGTTTCAAGGATCTCAATCAAATTGCCATTGGTCAATGTGTGAGAAGGAGACAGGAGAGGATTGGCCTAAAATTTCTCACATTCCACATCTCAGCATCATAACTCCACGGTAACACACTTTTTCTTTCTTTCTTTTTTTTCTTTTTTTTATTACAATGATTGCTTATCTATAAACAAATCTATAAATAGAAAAAAGTATTTAATTGTTCTTTTACGAGAAAATGAATATAGTCAAAGTGTAGAGAATGTAATCTTATTCAAGTATCTAGTGTTCTTTATGATATCCACCATCAAAATAATTTTTTATAAGATAATTGCCAAATCCAATATTACACTTTATTCAGTATTTCTTAATAACAAAACTAATTTTTTCAACAATTATTCTAGTATCATCTGTTTTATTTGCTTGGTTTGATTTTATCTAATATTTAAATTGGAGTTTGTTAGAAGCTAATGTTCATTACATTTGGTTTTTGTCTAGATATCAGGACGAGGACAGTGACGAGAATGAGGGGATAGAATCGAAGTTTGGTATTATGACACGATGAGATGGTGTTGCTTAATGGTTTTAAGTCTTGTTTATGTTAGGTGAATTTTGTGGGTATATTCACTGTAAACCCTCACTGGACAACACTCGTCCACTAGGGATCACCTAGGGGTTCAAAGGCTTGTTGCTATGCTAAATGCAACCGCGATTCCTGCGAAAGTGAGTTAGGATCATGTACAATTTGTCTTTTTCCATTCTTTTCCCTTTTTTTCAGTTTGTGGATGTTAACTGTTCTGCTGTATAAGTCCTCTATGTTATTAATAAATTTTATATTCTATCATCGAATTACAATAAAGTATGGTTATCGTGTGCAAAAATGAGATCGTCATATCACCATATGTGTACTATTGACCTCTTAACAGAAGATGGAAAGTGGGTAGGAGTTAGTGAGCTTGTCTGCCTTTTTAATATTTATGGTCCACAGTCGGTATAAAGTTGGATCTTTGGACTGGCATCTCAGATCTTGTTGATTCTATGGATGGTATTTCGATAACTATGGGTGATTTCAAAGTGGTTAGGTCCAGATCCGAAAGAGCAGGCTCCCAATTCGATTCAAATGAGGCTTTCAATGATTAATTCTTTTGCAAATGTGGGATTTAATGACTTTAACATGAATGGGTGAATTTTTACTAATGTTAATTGAAGTGGGTCAAGATGAGTTCCTTGTTACAGGTAATCTTTTTAGTCACAGGACCAACACTTCTGTTACGGTGTTGGCGCGTACTTTGTTATCTCAGACCATATCCCATCCTTTTGTCCAATGCATGTGTCGATTTCAGGCCATTGCCTTTTAGGGTGTTTGGCACTACAGTAAATGGAGGAATTCTGAACTCAGTAGATCATGGCCGATATATGTGCTTAGTGTGTGGTGAGATATAAAGAGAGAGATCCTACTTGCTATTGAAAATTGGCATGTGAGATAAATAGGTTGAGAGGGGTCTGCTATCTTAAAATGAGATTGGAGCAGATTAGGACTAGTAAGATTCGTCAAGATTGTCGTGTAAAATAGGCGGTTGAAGCGGACACAAAACACTCCCTTTTTTCATGCCTCTCTAGAAAAAGAAAGAAGAATATCATTATGGGTTTTGCCTAAAATAGTTTTTGGATTACAGATCCATCTCAGCAGACTTGAACGTTTTGAATAGGTTCACTGAGCCTCGTGTACAAAGGCCTGTTTTTTCACAGCTAGCAGACTTGAACGTTTTGAATAATGAATTCGCTATGGATGAAATTCAAAAAGGGGTGTGGGACTGTGTGATCCAAAGCCCAAGGACCTGATGCTGTTAAGAAATTGTGGGATCTTCTCAAGAACGCCTTTTTTGTGCGTGCATATATAAAGCATTTCGAGTCGAGTGGCAGGCTTGCAAAAGAGTGTAACCCCTCGCTCATTTCTCTTGTTCCGGAAAAGAAAGATCCTGTAGAGGTACATGTCTGATTCTCGTATTTAACAACTTAAATAAAGTAATGAAAATGACTTATATTCGTATTATGAAAAATATTAGTTCGTTATTATGTTATCAAGAAAGAAATTGACTGAACCTGTACTTTTTCAGTTAACTTTTAGTGTCTATATGCCAAGTAAGTGATGGTCATCAAAAGACTTGACCATGTCGATACGTGATGTAACCATTCAAAAGACTTGAGCATGACTCGTAAGTGGATACCGAGACCAAACCTTAATGTAGTGCTGATTGAGTAGAGTCGAATTAAAATAACCATTCAAGATGTACCATTGGTGAAAGATGGTGTCCATAAGTCGATTATAACTCATCCAATCCATTTTACACTTAGAATAAATATAACCACCACCTTAACGAGAATCATCACTGTCCTTATTTATAAACCTACCGACATTACTGGTTGTCAGGCCATGTGGTCGCATACTCTCATGTATCTTTACGACTAAGAAAAGCTAGGCTCATGCTCACACGACTACTGAATTTGATTCACAATCGGTTATTTTGCAGCTCCGATATCCTTAACTATTTGGTTTAACATTTTATTAATACTGTGTACATCACTAGGTTAACAGCTTGTTGGTCACATGCGATCAACCTTCAGGTACAGACAACTGCAAAATTTGCTTTTGTTTCGCCTGTAAATTAATTTTTACCTCCAATAAACATTTCTCGTCATAGTCATATATGCACTGCAAGTTGTATCCGAAACCAAACAAATATAAATTCAATTCATTAATCAAATAAACATAAACACAAAGAGCTATATTACACACACAAATCCATAGTCCATAAATTATTAATATAAAAAACACTTAAAAAAGATACAGAGAACCCAACATTTTTAATCCCAAAGTCAGAGGTTGCACCTAAACAAAAGGGACACCATGGTTAAATTACCAAAATACCCCTAACCCGAAAATCAGTATCAGCATCAACATCGTAACTGTTCCAAAGATAGTCAGTAGTCCATGTTAACCTTCAACGTCATTTTGGACATCATTTCTGTTACCATCCATCGGCACACTAGATGAAACCAAAGAATTGTTATCTACAACCACCCCACCGAGTTGACTTGGTATCCCATTTGGAACTGGCCCCACTATCCCATTATACCCATTTGCTGCCATACCCATTAGCCCATGTCCGCCGTTTAAGTAAGCTGGATAAAGTGGCATCGGCAATGGGCCCCATGGAACCCTTGGTGAAACCGGGCCCAACCCATAGCCACTAACTGGATAACCACCCGTAAACATGCCATAAGGATAACCAGTGTATCCTGGGATCGGCGCATAGCTTGGGAGAACATCGTACCTGGGACTATATGGGACCTGCTGATGACTGCTGTTAAAGTTAATATCCCTCATTCCGCTAGTGGTCCCACCTGTACTGATCTCTTTAGGAACCGCCCGTTTAACTTCCACAAGTTTACCACACAATTCATGGAAGTTCTTTTGCATAACATCTTCGACCGAATCCTCGGTTTCAAAAGTGATGAACCCGAACCCGCGTGGTCGGTGGGTCACATTGTCGTGCATAACCACGACGTCGGTGATGCGACCGAATTTTTCAAAGTAGAATTTGAAGTCGTCTTCGGTTAGGTTAGCAGATAATCCACCTACGAATATCTTTTTAGTTCTTATGTTCATATCGTTGCTATTACTACCGTTAGTTCTGAAATAACTATTCTGCCCTCGATTCTGTTCATGAAGATATTGGTTCTGTTGGCTTCTTGGTACTGCCTTTTTAACTTCAACCTATAAAAAAACGTCACATATGCAGTTCAAAACATTAGCAGAAAATAAGATTGTATGTTCGCTATCTCATATTACAAATAGACAAGTTCATAAATAAAGTCAAATTCAAACATCATAGGTGAGTGGCAATTTGGTCCCATATACTTATGAATGGGTCAATTTTGGTTGCGTTTTTTTTTTCCTAATGAGACAAACAGTAAAGAGAGAAAAAACATTAGCTTGACATGGAACGGGCGAAGTTGCTACCATGTATTTCATTTGTATAAATCCTTCAAATTAAGTTTTGAAACTTTTGGGAAAATAGTAGTCCAGCGGTCAACCCGGTGTTGGCCCATTCTAAAAGTTACCCATTTGACTTGTTGCCCCATAGAAAACTCCCCATTTCTTACTCAATTTGAAACAAACAAAAAAAACATGTGGCCTAGAATATTGTCTCCTAACATAAGTACGAGAAACAATAACAGCGATTTTCAATTTTGACCATGCAACATAAGAAGATTCTTAGCAGGTCAAATGTTAACCTTTTAAACAAACAAACCTGTCTTTTTCGTTGCTAAATATCATCAAACGTGAAAAAATTGTAAGGAAAACATGACACATTGTAATCGAGTGGTTTTGAAAGAAAAGGTTAGGATAAAGATTTACCCAATTTGTTTAAAATCACTCATTTTAGCAATATGTTGTTTTTTATGGTTTCCTAGAACAATAATTAGATTGCAACAAAAGCAGGTTAAAGTCAAC
>BQNB010207241.1:0-10491 GCA_026074375.1 Tanacetum coccineum | reverse complement strand
GGCTATGCAATTACGGTTAGTTATTTCTTCAGAGGCCGGCATGGGCAACTATATATCGTTGTCTCATTGGTCAAGAGCAGAAGGGTTTGGAGATTCTATGTTGTGATAGAGATGGTAAATACTCAAATTCAACGACAAATGTCGTATATAAAGAAGCTTTATTTCAAATTTGGAACTAAAGAATATACTTTTTAATTAATAAAGTATAATTTATTAACTTCTATTTCCTCTTATTGTATTACAATTCATTCCTTTTTGTTCGTTATTAACTGTATATAATTTTACAATGTTCGTAATTCATTAACCGTTACTTATTTATGTCTTGAATATGGTTTTAAATAGCAAAATTTATGATGTCCTCGGTTGATTGGGAAGCACCATTGGGAGGGAGTAGCCTAGTGTTTAGTGGTGTATTCGATGGCAGAGGATGTTTGCGAAAGCACATGCTATAACAAAGTCTGAAGAGCTAAATTTTTCCGAACATTTTGGACCATCAGCTTATTTTTAGCTAATAATTGTTAATTTTAATAATTTGACATGCTTGCAGAACACGAATCCTAATTGGACCTTGATGTATCATGTTGTTCAGTGTGGATACTTTATTAACTCTTTTTTGTTCTCATATCGGATGAATACATAGGTTATATATCGTTTATAATGCAATCAATAAATAAATTGAGATATTTATATCGATGTACATTTTACTTATTTTTTGCATCGATATTCACAATAACAAGACCAGCCCATCGGGCGGGCCTTGCAATTAGTACAACTCACACTCACACACACACACCACACACACACACCCCACACATTAACTATATATTTTATATATTTATATATATATATGATATATATATATTATATATATATATATAATGTATGAATGTATATATATATATATATTATATATATGTATATATATATATATATTATTTTATATATATATAATAATTTATACCTATTTATATATATCATGTAATATAATGTGTGTGTGTATATATATATATATACTGTAGAAACTCTATAAAAAATACACTTTGGACACCAAAAAATTTTTAATTAAAAGTGTTATTAATTAATCATATAATTGAATTAATTATCTAATTTATATATTAATTAATATATTCTTACTTTATAGTTTAAAATGGTTGGAAGAATTAGGGGTTTCCATATTCAGCAAAATAAAATGTATTAGATGCATTGATCCTTGCTCTTTTCAGCAATGGATATGGATGTTAGTGCAAATACCAAATTATGCGAAACTGCTTTTGTCATTGTAAAACTTCGATCAACAGATAACATGACTTTTGAGAACTCAGATGAAGGTGTGAAAGCACTAAGAACTCCAGAATTTGATCAAGTAGTGGGTTATCGCATGCAATGAGATGTCGAAGATGTTCTTGATCACCCCAGAAGAAAATGTAGTTGCACGTTGTTGATGATGAAGAAATTAATTGAAAGCAGTTATTGGAATTAATAAGATGATATCAGATGAAGAGCTGATGAAAGTTCTACAATGGAAACCCTTCGCGAAAACGAAGCTATTAAAGCGGCATTCCACATTGAACAATATCCTTTGGAGCTATGAGGAAAAACAACACCAGACGTTTCTTACCATGCTAAGGAAAAGTAGGACGAGATCAAGGGGTAATTGATTTCAACAAAACACAAAAGACAATTGAGTCATTTTTCAAGAAACCTTCATAAATCATTCAATGTATATCGATATATATAAGGAAGTAGTAATTTATATTTTATATAGGGTCTAAAGACAATTATCAAAGATGTATTTCTTATAATTTTATGCGAATTATTTAATTTAGCAACCCTATCCCCGAGTCGGGACGTACATAAAATATTATCTTAGAGAGTGGATTAAATACTCGAGTATTAATTTATCGTCGTTCTCTATGTATATATATATATATATCTATATACTATATATATACAACAACTATACATATATTCTATATATATATCATCTAGATATATATTTATATATATATATATTTATATATACTATACCTATAACCTATATATTTATGATATATATAATCTTTAGGTTATATATTAATAATATTATATATTTCTATATTATATTCATAGTATATGGGTTCTAGAGAAAAAAACCTAATATGTAGAAAACCAAGAAAAACTAAATCTACAGGGTAGGATTTTGCAAATTACATCACATCTTTTTTGGATAGAAATTGAAACAACACAAACACATAGGGTAATCCATCATCATGTCATTTAAAAAAAAACCTACAGTAGATAAACAACACAACGATACTAAGTTCAAAAATCATAGATTCCTATCCCCTCTCTTTATTTTTAATAATCAAAATCACAGTTACACTCAAACACATCGCAAACAAATAAAAAAACATCAAAAATCGATTAAAAAAAAAACGCATCAAAATCTACTCCGGGTTATTCAGGGGAATCGCTGTTTGAAGATCACTCAGTTAATCCATAATAATTCCAGTTTAGAAACATGATAGGTCATCAGTGGATTGCGAGCTCAAAAACATAGCACGGATCAACGCAGTTTAGTTACCCAGGTTTATAATGTAATTCCTATTTATCTCATTTTCAACCTTATTTCTTTATAATTATTGTGAATTTGTGTAATAATATTAGGGTATCAATAATGATTTTGGAGTGTGCAAAGTAAATATTTGGGAGCGACTTATTAGTTTATAAGTATGTTGAATTATTTGACATTTTAGGGGGCATTAACTGTGAAAAACAGTATGTTAATCTTAGAATAATTTTGAATTATTGAATTCTAGGGCATCAATGTGTAAAAATCATAATTTGTAAGTAGTGCAAAAATTATACCAATACTGCAAAATTTGCCAAGGTGTGATCAGGTGAAAAATTGATTCATGAGATAGAAGCAAATGTTTATTTTGATTAAAGCACTCATTCGATACTTAAGTGCCCTTATTTTTGAATGATCGAGTTATTTAATATATTATAGCATTTGTTTTTTTAATAAAAATTAGGGCTTAATCTTTTTTTGTATGGATTAGAGATGTTACATGAGATTAAAGCTTGAATGAAACCCGTAATTTGGGAGGATTGTGTTTGTTCAGTAATAATAGCATGCAGCTGATTATATGAATTAATTAAAGGGCATCTGCTTGGTATGATTTAAGGGCATCTGTTTGTATGATTTAAGGGCATTTGTTTGATCAAAGACATGATTTAAGGGCATCTGTTTGTTTAAGGGCATCTGTTTTGTATGATTTAAAGGCATCTTTTTGTATGATTTAAGGACATCTATTTGTACGATTTAAGGGCATTATTTTGTATCAATGAAATTTAATGCATTTTATTATAGAGCATTATTTACCTTTTCCAGTATAGCATGCTTACTAGAGGCATCAGTTATGATGCAGTTTGGTTTACTTATGCATCGGTTGATTGTGGTTGTATTTCATCTTAAACGGGTCAAAAGTCCTTCAAAGTGTAATTTTAGCAAATGGCCGTTGGTGAACTTTTTTACAAGGAATTCATCAATGGAATTCTTTATTTATATTAGAATTAAAGGTCTGTGGCAATGCTAAGAAACAGTTCCATTCAATAATATGATTAGGCTTAATAATTTTGCTATATGTTGTTTTCTAATACTTGTCCGTACCATGACTCTTAACTGATTCTTCTACCCTATATGTCCTTGCTAGATAATGAAAGTAAGAATTCCGCACTAGTGATCTTTGACTTTGCTTCAGGGGTTTAAGAGGAATGATACATATTGATGGGAATTTGCAAATGAGAGATTTATAAAATACCAAAAGCATTTGTTGATGTCAATCAACAGAAAGAAACCATCACAAGTCATACTTCAGCATATATCTACTAAACCAAAGATGATAAACGCCACTTCACACGAAGGAAACCAATATGTGTATTGTTATATTAAGGCATCAATGTGTATGTTTAGTGCATGCGTTTGGTATGTTTAGTACATCCGTTTGGTATGTTTAGTGTATCGTTATTTATAGTAAGACACCCATTTGTATGGTTATTTAGTTATACATTTGGAGAAATCTACAAAGAATGATGTGATTAACTTTTTCTTGCTTCACTTATTAGGCCAACATAAGAGACAATTAGGAGAGCTAAAGCTTTGAAAGAAGACGAAGGCATTGGAACTTTCAGGTCTGAGATAACACAAAGGCTAACTCGACCCATTCAGTAGTTAAAAGCTTAAAAATGATGACTTTATGACTGGATGTTGCAGGAGCGACTACTTAATGGTTAGTTCCATTATATGTTTCTCTATTGCGTCGCTCCTAAAGTTTCCTGTTTGTAATATCTTTTTTGCGTCTTTCTACCATTTTTTAGGTTAGTTGAGAACGTTTGCATATTAGTTGGATGTGGTTGTTCATGAGTTGGAAACTAGACCTGGCCAAAATCAGGGAAAAATATGGATGATCACAAAATCTGGATCGGTCTAAAGATGCTCGTATGAATCTGGGATGGAACTGGTTCAGTCAAGATCTTTAATATGGAAATGGGTAAATTTGAAATACATAGGAAACGGGTCAAAACGGATGGAATATATAGGAAAGAGTATAGGCTTTGCTTTTATCTCTACCGTGTCCGATAGTCGAGGCTGCTATGGAGGATTTTGTTAATAAAAATATTACAAGACTTTGTTCTTGATATGTGTTATTCGGATATAACGCTTGATAAGGAAGAACCACAACTTATACATGTGATTATTATGGATATTCTTGCTGAGATTTCCAAGAAAGCGCAAGACATAAACCTTATTGACATGCTAACAAGGTTGGTATTAGACTATTATCTATTAGGTAAATTTTAGCTTGTATAAGCTCTAACTATATATTAACTGCATTTTTTGTATTTGTTACAGTGATGAGCTGATCTAGTAGGTGATCTCTCAAAGCTTTTTAGGAAAAGTCAGGCTGCTATTTAAGAGCTTTTAACATGCTTGGTAAGGGGACCTGTAATGAAATTTGTAAGTTCTGGGTGAGTCCCTAAGAATAAAACTCTTATTGTACAATATTTAGCATCTGTTATTAGAGGGTGTTTGGACACGTGCATCATTGATGTCTAAAATTGAATCTGCATATTTGGAGCGCGACCAGTTGTAGTCAACCAGTTTGTGGGAGGAATACTTGCATGTATTTATCTATAATTATCTTCATTGTTAAGATTACGTTGTTTGGTATGTGCTTAAATACACATACCTTTATCTCAATAAAACAAGCTTAATTAACCAAAAACGGATATAAAATGCCAAATATATGCTTGTTTTGTGTTATTTACTGTACATGTGACGGATATCAACAAAAAGACAAAAAACAAAGCCAAATTGGACAAAACCGAGCACTCTATTGAAAAGAGCAGGAAAAAAACGTGTCTAACGGATCCGGTCCCGCTCGAAGACTCGACCCGGTTCACCTTGAACGGGCCAGCTAAAGCTTACTGGTTCATGTATAGTAAAGCCCAGCCAACTCAAAGAAAAGAATAAAAGTAATGAATTTTCATATCTTAACACGAATGAGCTTCTAGCACAGATGATATGTTGTGCGTATGGTGTTCGTAAGGTCCAGAGTTCAAGTCCCGTGGATGGCATTTTTTTAACAAGCATACCGGCCCAAGACTTATACGAAGACGTTCAACTCAGAATAAATGGACTCGACCCAGCAAATCATTTAAGTGTAAATCTTGGCCCAGCATGTTACACAAGTCCAAGAAAAGAAATGCCCTACTCATTCTCTTATATAAAACGCAGCAAGGGGCAGCAGAACAATCATCTTATCTTTCATTTTTTTTTTTTCTATCTTCTCATTACTATTTTTTTTATTCGCAAGTAGGAGTAGATTAGAATTAAAGATAGCAGGTTGTGGTTTTAATTTGGATTATGGTAGTATAATTTCGAGACGTTTGTGGTTAAGGATTCGAACGAGTTGATATTTGATTTTCCCAGGTTTAGTTTGTATCAATTGCTTCGATTCGGACTATTTATGGTTTATTTTGCTTCGAGTTTCTAGGTAGTATGATTTAAGGGCACCTGTTTGTATGATTTAAGGGCACCTGTTTGTATGATTTAAGAGCTTTTGTTTGTTTAAGGGAATATGTTTGCATGATTAGTGCATCGTAAATGCGCTAGTTTCCAGTCAAAAATAACAGTTGAAAAGTTGAAACTTTGTATAGTAGTGTTCAGAAGCAAGTGTTACTACCATATTACTTTTGTTGTGTTCATGTGTTTACTACCATATTACCTTTGTTATATTTTATTAGTGTATTAGGGTTTCATTAAAGGGAATATGTTTGTTTGATAAAAGCATTATAAAATAATTTAAGGCATCTATGTATATTTTTAGGGCATCCATTTGTATGAACATTAGGGCATCATTACGTTATGGCATATTTTAGTATGATAAGAGCATCGTGTTATACTTTTTGTAATATGTTTTTTTGGGTGCCGCATCTAAAATAAGCGTTAGTGCATCGGTTAGCATTTTTTGTTACATTAAATACATATGTGTATGGCATCTTGTAATTTAATAAGAAGATATGGTAAGTTAGGAATTGTTTATTTTATTTAGTGCATCTATGAGCACATTAGGGTATCACTATGTATGTTTATGCATCTGTTTGTATTTGAGGACATCTGTCTGAAATTATTGGGCATCTATTTGTATGTTTAGTGCATCGATGTACATTTTTGGTCTTTATGGGTATATTTGCTGCATCGTCATACAAATTAAGGTCGTCAATGTGTATGTTTTAGTGCTTCCGTTTGTATATTTTAGTGCATCCGTTGGAGTAATCTCTTCAACATTACGTTAGTATTCCATTTTACCCTGTCGTATGGTATGTTAGTTAGGTAGATTTTATGTTATATTATAGTAATAACTAATAAGTAATTCATAGTCTACTTGTTCTTTTTGTAGTTAGATATAGCAGACTTACAATTATCTTGTAGTAAAAACGTAATAATAAATCCTTGTTTGTTTGTTACAGAATTACGTTGGCTAAAGTAATGGTACATACTTGGATTTCATCATGACGAATAATGAGACTTGTTCTTCTACTTGTTCAGAAACAAAACCATGTATCTTAATAATAACAACAACACTTGTTCTTCTACATTTGATGAGATAAGAAGAGTTCATTTCTCCATATTTTTTATGAACAAACTCCTCTTAATCCTGATGATGATGACGGTATTAATGAAAATACTAGCTTAGTAAACACTACTTCTGACCAACAACCACAGTGCCGCATTTGCCTTGATACCGAAGGTGAAGATCTCATTGCACATTGCCATTGTAGAGGTACCCAAAAATATATCCACATGTCTTGTCTTGACAATTGGTGCTCAACCAGGGAAGGATCCTCTTTCTCTCACTACACTGAATGCAGGGCTGTACTTATTCTCCGTGCAAATGTCCCTTCTAACCGTTGGTGGTTGAGGTTCAAGTTTCAGCTGCTCATTGCAAGATATCATGATTTCATCTTCGTTATTCTTCAACTGCTATTATTAACACTCCTTTCATTCGTTTCTTCTTCCAACCACATATACAAAATGTATTCTTATTTACTTTATCTCTATATATCCATCCTTCTTATTATCAACTTTTGGCGTTTGTTTGGATAGATTGTAGCCTTCTTAGGTGTGCATAGGTCTGCAAATTTATGGAGATGAACTTCATGAAATGTTTGGGTATGAAGAACATCCATATGGATTATACACAATGCCTGGTACGCAACTCAATCCAATATCGTTTCCATGTAAAGATATGTCTTTTGTTTATTATGCATTTATAATGTAAAGACCTGCCATTGTTTTCTAATTTCAGTCTTAGTAATCGTTCTGGTAGGATTGCTCTATGGTTTCTTAATAGCCATAATAAGTGGGCATCGAATCAACAAACACCACTATCACTCTTGACTGCATCTTTTTCTTTCCTTTTTATATGCACTCGTCTTCAGGTAGTTTACACTTTACACTAAAATTATCACTTTTTGTAGTTAAAAAACTAAAACCTCTAAGGAGCAACAAACTAGCATAATATTCTTGACGAAATCAGTCATATCGATACTTTGTAATAATAACTAAAGGGCAATGAGACAGTTTTAAGGGAGAGCAGTGTTAACTAATAAGCATTTGCTTTATGATAACATGATTTAAGTGAACATCATGAAATTAAACAATTGGAACTTCTTCCTTTACGCTTTTTATTACCCTTGATTGTTTATTGCTGCTATTACTATCATTTCAAAGTAGGCACTTTCAAAATCATTTATTTATTTGCATCTGATTGAGGTGTATTATTGCATCCGTTTGAGGTAAATTAGTGCATCTGTTTAAGGTAATTTAGTACATCTATTTGTATCATAGTAGGGCGTCCAAATATCATGGCATATAGGATTATAGGATTAGGGCATCAATGAGTATTATTAGTACATCATTAGAATTATTAGAGCATCTGGGTCAAAACAGGCCAGTTTGGGTACAACTAATGAAATGATTGGCATGTTCATTTTTGATCATATCTCACGTAGCATTTTTCTTGGTTTAGACCATAATCCAACTTGAATTAAATCATGTACTGCCTGATGACAAGCATATCAAACTGCTTTTCATGGGTTTAAAAGGTTATGCTAATGCTAATACTAGAAGACGGGTACAATAGCCAGTAGTGGTACATCAGGAAGGGACATCATTCTGGATATGGTATATTTTTATTTTGCTTGTATGAAACCTGCATGTGTTCTTTGTTATAAAAGATACTGTTGATTTTTTTTCTTGGTGTAAAATGCAGGGAGGAAATGATGCAACAAACTAATGCAAAGATGTCAACTTTCAGTTATTTCTCACTTGTAATATGCTTATTAGTGGCTTCTCTGGAACCATGGCATTTGAAGGTATTTTTTCAGCGGAAAAATCTTATTTAGTTTTACCAAAACAATCTTCAGCAATACCTTCTAGATTTCTCATAGAATATCCATTATTATTTTATTCTTTTCTCAAGTTTGATTTCACATTTTCATGGTTTTACATGAATGTTATGCAATCAAAATTCGATGCGAACACTTTCTATGCTATCATGGAGCTTGAGTATATAGCATGAAAGTAACTAGTTGAATAATACCCTTCATTAGTACTACCTAGCCCACTATACCAACATAAAATACATAACATAAACAACATATTCATTTCTGCTCTATATATAACTCAAATCCAAACAATATCAGTTGAGGTTATATTTCAAAACGTTCAATTACAATGCACAACAATCATCTGCATAACTACAACCTTTGATATCTAATTTGACAAAAAACATAACAATAATCTTCTGGTGTATCAGATCAAAATCATGCCTTTTGAGCGGAATAACTTAATATGAAGTTCTTGATTTCATCATTTAACGCCCTATCAATTATTGTTCTTCCATCTGCATCTTTCATATCATACTTGGCTCTAACTCTTAACAACTCATCTAGTTTGGGCTTGTCGCCTTCAAAAGAAGCCAACATCAATATAATGTCAATGAGGTGAATGTTTTGGGACAAAAGAGCTGCCATTTAATCGTATGTTCCATCAACAACAAGCATACCCATATAATTGAAGTAATGCACACAAATTTTTGTTTAAAAGACCAGTCATATTCAGCAAACCTATAATTTTTAGTTTTTATTAATTCTTAAATAAGGCATCATAGTGTATCTAAAGTATACTCACAAAAATTAGGGCATCACATTGTAAAATTAGTGCATCAAAGTTATAAAATCTCATTCGGACATTTTATCAAACACTTGGTGTGCAGTTTTTGTAAACATGTTTTACAAAGTATTTTTTTTCTCAATTTTGATTCAAATAACTAAGATATATAATGCATCATATCATAAAACTCTTAAAAACCAATATATCTATGAACAAACATGATGACTACCTAATAAAAATTCATAAAACAAAACCATAAGTCATAAAAAAACAATTAGTACAAATAAACTCTAGCAAACACATATATCAGCTTTATCTTTGATCTTATATAACGAAACTAACAATATAAAATCGAAACATGTTAATGAACTTACTTTGTCAATCGATTTGAGAAATTATAATGATATGATTTCCTAAAATACGTGAATGTGATAAATTATAACAAGATGATTTCATTGATTTGTTCATCGTGAATCGAAATAATAAAAAGATCGAGTGTGGAAGGAGATGATTTAATCTGATGTCGTGTTTTTTGTTTTGAGAGATAGAAAAATATCGAGACTGGAGTGATAGAAAAGAAAAATGAAAATAATTTAGGCCTTATATATGAAATGTTCAAATTTACAAAACAATCCCTTAAATAATGATGAAAAGTTACAATTAGGTCCCTGTAGTTTGGTGTGAAAAAGGAGGGGAAGGAGGTTTGATCCAACGGTTGTGGATTGGTTTTCTAAGTTTTCTACCGAGATGGGTTTTCTAATGATCTCATT
>BQNB010207237.1:0-10491 GCA_026074375.1 Tanacetum coccineum | reverse complement strand
TTGAATTTCTTGAGTATTGATGTGTTACGCATGTTATGCAAGTCTTGGTTAGAGGTAACTTTCTTGATACGAATTATAAACGGGTCGTGTTTGCGTAGAGACTATACCAACTTGTCAACCTGTGAACCCGAATAGGTCAACCCGAACATGACGCAATTGCCTATCCTAACTAAAATACAAAGGTTTTGCATGCCATAGGTCAATTTTTAAGAATTTTCGAGTTCAATGTAGTGTGATTGAGTAATGGTGATACCCTCGTCCTCGCGTTTAATCTTTATGCCAAGGACTATGTCAGCCTCCCCCATATCTTTTATGGAGAAATTAGATGACAAAAACTCTCCCATTTTGACCACTTGATCTTGATCAGTCCTAAAAATCAACATGTCATTACAATATAAACAAATGATGACTGCTTCACCAGAATCATCAAATTTGCAATATACACTTTTCTGATTGGTTTAATGTAAGAAAAATGATTGTTGTGCATACTAATCATGCCTACTTGTGAACCTAATGATTTGATTGGTTGATTTGATAAAAAATGATTGGTGGGAATTTAGAGAGAGAAAGTAAATGATACAATTATACAAGTGATTTATGCATTAGACATGCAATTAGGCATGTATTTTAGGTCTAAATAGCACTACTCTTTATATAAACCCATTAGACAAGAAAACCTAATCAAATTATTTGATGCCACTGTTTTGGAGCTTGTTTCAGTCCATATAATGATATAATTAATTTACACACCTTATCTCATTTCCAGGCATAACAAATCCTGCCGATTGCTTCATATACACCTCCTCTTCCAAATCACCATTCAAGAATGCTATTTAGACATCCATTTGATGGATCACTAGATTATAAGTTGCTGCTAAAGCAATCAATAATCTATATGTAGATATTCGAGCAATAGGAGCATAAGTATCAAAATGATCTATTCTTTCTTTTTGTCTAAAGCCTTGGATAACTAATTGAGCTTTAAACGTGTCAATGGTTCCATGCACTTTCACCTTCCTTTTGAAGATCCGTTTAGAACCCAAAGGTTTGAAACCTGGTGGTAAATTAGATAAAATCCATGTATTATTTTCCATAATTGAATCCATCTCATCATTGATTGCATCTTTCTAGAATGCAACATCACGACATTGCATAGCTTCATTAAATGCTCTTAGATCCTCTTCTATATTGTAACAATAAGAATATTAAGGTCCAATATCGTCTATATATCCCTCAACTAAATTTAGTTGAAAATCATATCCAAACGATTTAGCTACACTTACTCTATTACTCCTACGAGTTGTAGGAGTTTCAATTGGAATTTCATCAATTTGATCTTCATTTAAACTTGGTATCAGAATTTTAGGCAGAGTATTGAAGTGAATTGTTTTCCATCAAACATTGCATCACTTGGCTCTATATGTAATTAATGGATATACAATCATTAGGTTATTACATAGAATCTATAAGCCTTGGAATGCTTAGCATATCTAATAAAGATGCAATCAATACATTTTTTAACCAAAATTTTCCTTTTGGCTCTGGGAGTCTTACTATTGTCCTATAATCCCAAACTCATTTTCTTTCTTTTATTAGGAACTCTGTTTAATAAATAATAAGCCCTCAACATGGCTTCAACCCAAAATTCTTCACTCAAACCCGAGTAAGACAAAATGGAATTAATCATTTCTTTAAGAGATCTATTTTTTCCTTTCGAACACACCATTTTGTTATGGTGTATAAGTAGTCGTAGTCTCATGTATGATTCCTATGGACTGGAAATAACTATGATCATAATATTCACCACCTTTATTCATGCGTAAAGTTTTAATTAGATCATTTTGTTTCAACTCAACCTTAGGTTTGTAGATTTTAAATTTATCTAAGGTTTGATCTTTAGCATGGCATAGATAAACATAGCAAAATCTAGATGCATCATCTAAAAAGGTGACTACATACTTTTTATTCCCTAAGGATGGAGTGGAATGAAAATCACATAGATCACTATGTATCAATTCTAAAACATTAGAATCTCGTTTTATTTCTCTGAAAGAGTGTCTAGTGAGTTTTGTTAACATGCAAGTGTTACATTTTTCTAAATTTATATCAAATCTAGGAATTAAATTATCCTTAGACATAGAGATCACACATTTATAGTAAATGTAAACATGCATGCCACATAGAAGAATCAACATCTTTAGAACTAATCATGCAAACATTGCTAAAAGTATTAGAAACTTTATTGAGATTTAATATAAACATGCCATTATTATAGTATCTGAAACCAGCAAACACACCAAGTCTTGATAAGATATACTTATAAGATTCATACACTTGTTTATAGCCACATTCATTTAAGACGAGGCCGGACATAAGGTTCTTCCTAAGCCCCAATACATACACAACATTAACTAAAGTAATAGATTTTCATTTCCACGTCTAAGTATTGTGTTGGTTTACTCTTCGCCCATATGAAGAACAAATCCATCTTTTACCGGATGAAAAGTATCAAACCAGTAACGATCCTTACATGCATGACAAGTTGCACCCGATTCAATCCACCAAGCAAATGCATCATCCTGCACATAACATATATTATAAATATGCGACACACATTGATTAAAAGGAATTAAATCAAAGTCAAAATTTAGACCTTGTGATGAATTAGGGTCTTTAGACCCTTCTCCCAAACCAAAAGTGTTTCCACCATTGTTCTTATTAACACGATAATCCTTTTTGCAGTGACCCATTTTGCCACACTTCCAACAAGTCAATTTACACTTTTTGTTGGGTTTGTCGTTGTTACCATCATTCTTCCTTTTCTTTCCCTTGGAATTTTTTTACCATTCTTGTTCTTACCATCTTCTATTATGTTCATCGTAGAGGAACCAACAATTTCTTTAACCTTGTTTTTGCCACTTTCTTCGACCCTTAGAGATTCCTCTATGCGGAAGTCGCTTCCAAGTTGTACAAGTGACAATTCATCCTTGTTGTGTTTTAAACTGTGTTTGAATTTTTTCGTGAGGGTGAAAGTTTGTCTATGATACTAGACACATACATGGATTCATCATTTTCCAACCGTGTAGTGTAAACTGTCACAAAATTTAAAGGAGTTCATGATATTGATCCATCGCCGATCTTAAATCAACCATCTTGTAATTATTAGAATTACAACCAAGAAACTACTTACTAGAAACATCTTCTGCCATGTATTTTGATTCAAGTTGGTCCCATGACCCCTTTGCCGAATCCACGTTTTGATATACGTCAAATAAGGCATCAGACATATCGTTTAAGATGTGTCCACGACAGATGTAATCGTCATCCTCCCACTTGCATTGTCTCCTTGTATGATACAGCGTCTCATACTCCATCAGTTTAGTTTAGGGATAGAGGTACTCAACATGTACACAATATTCAACGTGGTGAGAAGAAAGTGCATCTTCTTCTGCCATCGCCTGAAATCACTTCCCTCAAACTTATCTAACTTCTCAAACTTCGCAGTCATATCCTTAACAGTTTCTCCCACGATTGAAACCAGGAAATACTTTAATCTTTGTAGGGAAATTTACTTGTGTGTGAATGGTTTATAATCTGGATAACAATCTGAATCGTGGAATCACTTTCAAATTAAAGTATTTCGACCCTATATGCTTCGGTTCACGAAATTCTTAATCGAATAAGACATATTGACAATTGAAATCTAAGACACGAGAAATCAATCAGAAGCGTTTGCGTATTGTTTGATGTTATGTTCTGTAAAGAGACCATAATTGTTTTTATAACCACCAACCGAATTCATTTATTTTCGGTTATTCCTCAACCATCACAATGGTTAGTAAAAGACACAATTGTTGGGTTTTGGCGGTAAATTATGCTAACAACTATTAGTAAAAACCGTTTAGATTTTGGGGCGCTGCCCCTTGACCCCAGCGTCTTTTTGTGACGATATCAAGCTAACTATGACGAGTGTGCTCTCCGCAGCTTTTAACTCATTTTGAGCTAAACTTGTATAAAGTCATTGGTATCAAGTAAAACACAATTACCTAAAATAATACTCCATAGTTGATAAACTAAAATTACCAAAAGTAACTCATACATTGCATTAGTTATATTTAACCTTAAAGTTCTCACAAAACTAATTCTAAACCGAACCCATATTAGTATTTTTTTTTTTTTTGGAACGGCGATTTTATTAGAAACAAAAACTAGCAAGGAGCTAGATTACAAAACAATAATATAGGGGTTTTTGAGCCATTCGTTCCATCTGAACGAGGCTTTAGATCTATACTTACACCAATAAAAAGAACTAGCAATGACATTATCAATAAGCATCGACTTTGAAGGTTTTCTCTCGTCAAATAGGAGCTTGTTTCGATAGATCCAAACGTACCACCAAATGGAGTACCAAACTCCTTCGAACATCTTTTTGAGTTTGGAATCCATACGAATTGAAACAAGCCAAGACTTCCATTCTGCATATGAGTTCAAGTTTGCGTGATCCAAATTCCACCAGCTCAAATGAGTATATCACATATTGCTACAATGAGTGATCGATCATGTATTTATGTGAGTATGTGACACGGTTGATCTAATATTGAGCTACTTATATAATAGAGATATTTCGGTATTGATATATTATATTATGAGGTTGAAAATTTGAAACTTGGGTTAAGCTCGCTACATTATGTTGAGCCCAAACTTGTGAATTAGACTTGAAAATAACTCAAGCTTGGTAAAGCCCAAGCCCACTATAGTATACATGAATAAAGGCCGAAAACTTTCCTAAGTTGTAATGGTGATACACTTAAGCATGCATCTTATAAAATTTGCTGCATATGTGACTGGACTTCCAGCCGAAAATGACATAGACCGCGTTTGAAAAGGCATATCGTTAGACTCAGGGGCTTAGGGCTATGCAAATATTATTATATGCTATGGTGTAAAACCAAATCAGTAATGTTTCATAACAGAATGCTATATAACTATAATATCAAGTATATTTTTGATTGATAGTATCAATCAAGAAATAGTTTTTCGAGTTGGTTCAGCTGAACTGTCTCTTCATTACGTGTGATGCAGCACACTTAGCGTAAACTACTTCGCCATTAACAAGACAAACATGGGTTATTGGTCTAAAATCAAAAACGTGTTTATTGAATATGAAAGATCCATCACCTATTCGACATAGAAGCAGGTCGATCAGATCTTCATTATCGAAATTTACCTTTTGTAATAAGTTAGATAACTGTGCAAAGTGAGTCAAAGGTGAGCTTAACCTAGTGAACATTAGTATCAAACTTGACAATACTCGATAATTTAATCTACTATCGTTTCAAACAAGACGATTTTGCTGTGAATCAAGAAAGATTCAAATTATAAATTTGTTGGATTTGGCTCCTATGTTAAATTCGTATCACATTAATTTGGCCTAATATTACCCAACCCAAACCACTGTCTAGTTTTAGTTCAGACAACTTAACAAACCATTTGTACGTGTGGTATTTACTTTTTGTGTGTGCAAGATATGGCATTGTTTTCCTTATCTATCTGACTAAATGAGGCGTTTCTTTTTACCTTATTCCCACTTAATTAGTGGGCCCAACCTTTAATACATCTTAATTGGGGGACTCATTAAAACTAGAGTCTCCCCAATAAGTGGCTAGTTATATATTACCACTTAATTTAGTAAACACCCCCTAAGCTACATAACTACTATTTTCTCGTGCAAATATTTTAAGTGTTCTTAAAGAAATATAACTATGAACATTTTAAGTGTTTGGGTGTGTCATTTAAGCGTGATTGTGTGGTAACAAATACATCATAGTAAGGTAACAAGTATGATTGTCCGCGCGTTGCTGCGAGGCGTTAATTTTTTTAAAATATTTTTTGGGCATAGCATAGGGCAGTTTTTGATTGCATAAGAGCTGGAATTTTCGCGCGTTGCAGCGAGGTTTGTTTTTGTGCGATTTGATTACATAGCCCGCGGGTTGCCGCAGGGCATAATTTTTGACGAATCTGTTTTGAATGAATATTGAGTGGAAATTTGTCCACGCGTTGCGACGGGTCTAACTCGTATGTAACACATGTTTTTTATTTCGCGGACCATTTTTTTAACAATCACGGAATATTAAATTTCAACATTTTTTATAAAATCGTGAGCATGTCGGAAGCATTGCAATATTGAGTTCGTTTTGTTCGCAATTCGAAGATCTTTCCGCGAGTGTTTTTTGATCTGAATGAATCGGTAGATATGTGTTATATATTTGATAAATAAAGTTTATTATATTAAAAAGTCGTAAATAGTTAAAAGCTGAGGGTACGTTTTGTAAATTTTCTTTTTTTTCTATTTATATTAAACTTCAACATTTTTTATAAAATCGTGAGCATGTCGGAAGCATTGCAATATTGAGCTCGTTTTGTTCGCAATTCCAATATCTTTTCGCGGGTATTTTTTTATCCGAATGAATCGATAAATATGTTGTATATATTTGAGAAATAAAGTTTATTATATAAAAAATCCTAAATAGCTAAAAGTTGAGAGGCTGTTAGGTAATTTTTTAATATACTTTGGGCTGGTAAAACCTTTTTTTCTTTAATTGGGCCGGTTGTGGGCTATTTTTTGCTTTTGGAAAACGCCAGGAAAACGACGTCATATTTTTCCTTTTATAGTATATATATTAATTAGTACAATTATTTATTGAGGGATGACTACTGACATATTATGTTAAGGTTTGATTCTTTCCCCATGACTGGTTTGAGCAATGTTTTGAAACCCGGTTCGACCCGGCCGGGTCAACCGGTTGAACCGGGTCCGGTCGAAAAAACGGGTTAAATTAAACCGGGTTTTATATTTTCGAAACCCGGTTTGACCCGCCGGGTTTAAGGTGACCCGGGTCAACCCGGTTCTCGAGACCCGGTTTGACCCGGCCGGGTTTTGGTTTTTTCATGTTTTTTATAAATAAAATAAGTTTTTTATATATATTTGCAACGTAATTTTATTTGTTACATGTTATATTTGGTAGTAAATCGTTTTTAGGCTAAATATAAGGTATATTCATAATTTATATATATAATTTTTTGTATTATTGCAAATATTATTATTTTTTTATTTTTTTTGAAAACCGGGTTGACCCGGCGGGCCAACCGGTTGAACCGGTAACCCGGTGACCCGGTGACTCGACCGGGTCGATTATTGACCCGGTTTTCAAAACATTGGGTTTGAGAGTGTTAGAAATTTTACCGCTTAACACATCTCACCAAGTCCAACCGAGGCTCCATTCTAAAACCAAATTTGTGACAGGAGTAGCTATCTCACCAAACTTATATGTTAAATTTGAGATTATAGTTTTACCGATGTAGGATTGGGTTTGCACACCCAGGGGCGGAGGAGATAGGGGTAGAGGTGAACATTTTAGGTTTTTTTTAAAAACCAGTTCGGTTTTTTAACCGAATCGGTTTTAGTCAACCGGTCAAAGAACCGGTTTGGATTAAAACCGGTTCGGTTAAAAACTGGTTTAACCCCCCAACTAGCCCAATAAGTTCACTACAATATAGTCAAAAAACGCAATATTTTAAAAATTATAATGGTCAGCCCCTACTAATATTACTCATTCAATAACTTGTAACAAATTTGACCAATTTAAATGGTAAGTTATAATCACATTTAATGACCACGATTATATTGGTCATGTAACCACTAATTCCTATAATTATGGAAGAAATTATATCTTATATAATATCTCATAATTACATTTGACTAGGGTTTGAGTATATCCCATATAAATAGAGGATCACAACTTCATGAAAAAAAAACACAGAAAACATAAAGACTTATAAGCGAAAGGTTCTTAACTTGTGTCTAAAACAGGAACAAGGTAATTAGTTACTCCAAAACATAAAGACGTGTCCAAATGAAAAAAAATGCAAGGCACTGTTCCTTGTTTTTTCTTTAATTTCTTATTTAACATGAAGTTTGTGTTATAATATATTGAATATTTTTTGTTATTTGCAGGTTAGTTCATAAGATTTGTGTCGAATGCTAACCGCTAAGTCGCTAACTGCCATTGAAACTCTTACCAAGATTGATTAAGGTTTTTGTATTACCGTAAAACACGTGTTTCTTTAATTTAGTAGGCATTTGGCTCTTCGTTTATTTTTTTAGATTTTCATGATTTGATATATTGGTTCGAATTATATGGTTATTATTTTAAAATATTATGTCAGCCCCCCTTAACTTGAAATCCTGGCTCCGCCCCTATGCACACCCATCAGAGAAATACTTTTTGTATTATCTGAACAAGCAAAGCAACCGCGCGTTGCTGCGGGACGGGTTTTTTTCTAGTTACTGCGGGGCATGGTTTTTTTTAATTGGTATGGACACTTATTTTTTTTTAGTTTTTTTTATTTTTTTAGCTTTTTCTTTTTTGTATTCGGCGTGTTTTTTTTTATATTGCCTGCTTGTATGTTCCACGTTATTATACTCGCGCCATAAATGTTGACTAAGTAAAAAAGGAAAAAAAAACAAATGGGTCGGCCCGAGGCGGGGCATAAATTTTTTTCTAATTGATTTTGAACAAATATTGAGTAAGAATGTGCACGTGCGTTGCAACAGGGCTGACTTGTATTCGACGTTTTTTTTATATTGCGTACTTGTATGTTCCGCATTATTATACTCGTGCTATAAATCTTGACTAAGTAAAAAAGAAAAAAAAACCAAATGGGCCGGCCCAAAAAATGTGAGCTCAAAAAAATCACTATGGCCCGGCACTATTCCTGGAAGCACTGTAGCATGACATCTCAATTGATATATATAGTAACAAGCTAAATTACCCGCGCGTTGCTGCGGGGCGAGTTTTTTTTTAGTATTATGGTTAATAATATTTTTTTGTTTTTAGTTAATAATTTTTTTAATAATTTTTTTATTGTAAAGTGGCTGCTGAGTTTCCTACTCTTGGGGCGTTGGCGTATTTTATAGAACTTGGATCTGAGGAAGCGTTTGCGGAAGACATGCGGGAGTATTGTTATTTGGTGAAAAAGGCTATGGAAAAAAGAAGTCAATTGATGTCAGAGTTAGGAAAGCTTGTAGTTAGCGAGGGGGCGGCAAGATATTTGGAAACTTTGAAACAGAGGCAGAACAGGGATACGCATTAGATGCTTTATTGATTATTGCTTTATTGATAATGGCAAATGCTTTAGTAGTTGTTATATGCTCGTGGTTTTCTGAATGCTTATGCCGGAGAAATTGTTAGTGAAGTTGTTGCTGAAAGCATATGCCATTATGCAATGATATTGATAGGTAGTTGTAGCAAATTTACATGAGCCAAAAGATTATGCAACCAAATCTTTAGTAAAGTTTTTTAGGTAAAATTGGTGTTAAGTACACCTTGGTTGCGTCGTTTATGTTTTTGCTAGCAGAAGGAGTATTTCTACGGTTACATAGTAGCGTATTACTTTATAGACATATGTTTGTAACTACTTTTAGCTGATTTTCATGAGACAAAAGTTAGTTCAGTACCATCTAGTTCTCTTGCCTTGGTTTTTTCTATTGGGGTTGTGCCTCTTGGAACAGTCCACGTTTTGCTGTTTTGTTTTTTGCTTCAGAGTCTTCAGCTACTGCTTGCATATTATTTTTAGCAGAGGAGGTTGTTTCTGTGGTTTCTGCTGTTTGGTCACATTGACTGGATGGTTCTTTTAGAATTTCTGCGGGAGGAGAACTTACGACTTCTGTAGATGGTAATGCGAGCAATGGTTCTGTAACAGGATTGAAAACAGCATCTAAGGTAAAGTTTGGGTTTCCTGGTTTTGTTTTTTTGCCAAAATGGTACTTGAAAATATATGCATGCCCTTCAGCTTGTTTCAATGGCAGAGGCACATGGTATGTGTCTTTGTATTCAATAGTATTAGGAAGTGTGCGATCCCATATTTTTGTTCATTAGGAAGTGTGCGATCCCATATTTTTGTTCGTGTGCACAGAAAATGCGAAATCCTGTAGGCATTATTAAGCTGTAGCAGCTCATCAAAATGGTCTGTATCTTTTAGGTCCATATTGGCTTGTATAGCATTTCCCTGTAATTTTTTAAAACAAAAAGTTATCCATTTATAATCAATGTTTATATTATAAGAAATTATATATTAAATATGGCAAGAGATTGTACCTGTTTGTCTAGCAATATGGCGCAAAAGTTTGATGCTACTTGTGTTTTGACATTTTTTGCTACCCATTTTCGATAAACTCGTATTTCAATTATTTGGCCAGTCTCTGTTGGTTTTATGTCTGCTAAGCTAATGGCATTTGCTTCAACCAAAGGCAACTTTCCTTTATCTACTGGAGCTGGACTTGGGCTATTGGCTTGTGACATTAGGCTGAAGTGCATGTAGTAAATGGTGTTAGGCAAATAAAAAACTATAAATTATGATACAGAAGATAATATCTATGCATAAACATATAGAATATTCACTTATTATAAGCAAATAGCAATTTAAACAATG
>BQNB010207235.1:0-10492 GCA_026074375.1 Tanacetum coccineum | reverse complement strand
TGTTGGGATTAAAAGCCTTCTTAATGCTGTTAGTATTACTGCTACTCTTATTGATGTTAATGTTGCTCAGTCAAAGTAAGTGCTGTTGGATAATTTCAATGAAAATTATTCTAAGTATTTAAGACTGCTGGTGAAGTTACAACTTCCAGTACAAAGTTACTACTGCTAGAAGAAGTTACTACTGCTAGAGGAAGTTACTACTACTATTGGAAGTTAAGACTGCTCAGAGACTTAGAAGAAAAACTACTAAGTAGTTACTACTGCTAGTACAAAAGTTACTACTGTTAGTACAAAGTTAATGCTGCTGAAGGAGTTAATGTTGCTAGTGAAGAAGTTAGTACTACTGAGTTAGTTAGTACTGCTTATGTGATTTATATGAGATATTTTGGTAAAATATATGTATAACTTATTTGTTTAGAAGATTATGATTACTTAGGAAAGTATTGTAAGCCGTTTAGGACTCTTTGGTGTATAAAGGAAGTCCTAGGGCATAGAGATTGATGTACCACACCAAAACCAAAAATCAATCTTAGTCTTAGCTTCAAGGTCTTTGTAACCCTAATACTGTAAGAGTATTCATATTATTACAATATTGGAGCTTTTGTTTGTTGAATTATATGTTCATATAATTACTGTTTCATTAAGAATTCTTCTTAATATTAAAGATTAGATTCCGCATAATCTTTAATACACTCAAACACAGTTTCTACTATAATTGTGTTAGATTTATCTAATATAACTAAACCTTATACAATCTAAGGAATTCGATCTATTAAAGTAAGACCAAGAAGTGGTATCAGAGCTTGTTGAGAAGCTATGATCTAGAAGAATCTGTTTGTGTACACAATATCTTGCTAAGAAGATATGGATCAAGATTCTGCATACATGGTGGCTGCATCCAAAGTTCCCATGCTCAAACCGATTGAGTTTGAGTTATGGAGGATGAGGATTGAACAATATATTCAGATGATAGACTATGCATTGTGGGAAGTCATAGAGAATGGTGCAACCTTGCCAAAAACACAAGTTGTGGAAGGTGTTACAACAGTGATGCCTATCACATCTGTTGAAGATAAGGCTTAGAGAAGATTAGAAGTGAAGGCTAGAAGTACTTTAATGATGGGTATTCCCAATGAACATCAGTTAAAGTTTAACTCTATAAAGGATGCTAAGCTGTTACTGGAAGCTATAGAAAAGAGATTTGGTGGGAATGCAGCTACTAAGAAGACTCAAAGAAATCTCTTAAAGTAGCAATATGAAAAATTCACTGCTACAAGCTCAGAGATGCTTGATCAAACCTTTGATAGGCTTCAAAATCTTGTGAGTAAGTTGGAGCTTTTGGATGAAAATCTTTCACAAGAAGATGTTAATCAAAAGTTATTAAGAAGCTTGTCACTTGAGTGGAACACACATGCTGTTGTGTGGAGGAATAAAGTTGAGTTAGAAACAATGAGCATGGATGATCTCTATAACAACCTCAAGGTGTATGAACCAGAAGTCAAAGGGATGTCTAGCTCAAGTTCAAGCACACAGAACATGGCTTTTGTGTCCTCCTCAAATAACAACACTAGCAGTTCTAATGAAGCAGTTAATGCTGCTTATGGAGTTACTACTGCTAGCACTCAAGTTAATACTGCTTACTCTACAAATATTGATAACTTGAGTGATGCTGTTATTTGTTCATTCTTTTCTAGTCAAACAAATAGTCCTCAACTTGCACATGAGGACTTGCAACAAATCTATCCTGATGACATAGAAGAGATGGATTTGAGATGGCAAATGGCTATGTTGACTATGAGGGCAAGAAGGTTTTTGAAGAATATAGGAAGGAAGATTACTGTTAATGGCAATGAGACTATTGGTTTTGATAAGTCTAAAGTGGAGTGCTACAACTGCCACAAGAGGGGACATTTTGCTAGGGAGTGTAGAGCTCCAAGAAATCAAGACAACAAGAACAAGGAAAGCTCAAGAAGGAGTGTTCCTGTGGAAACATCTACTTCTACAGCTTTGGTGTCATATGATGGTCTTGGTAGATATGACTGGAGTGATCAAGCAGAGGAAGGGCCTAATTATGCACTCATGGCTTACTCATCTTCAAGTTCTGACTCAGAGAAACTGATTTTCTTATCTAATGTGCAGGGCAATCCACAAATGGATTTAAAGGATCAAGGAGTGATTGATAGTGGATGCTCAAGGCACATGATAGGGAACATGTCCTATCTTATAGACTATGAAAAGATAGATGGAGGATATGTTGCTTTTGGAGGGAACCCCAAAGGAGGGAAAATCACTGGAAAAGGTACCATTAAAACTGGTAATCTAGATTTTGAAAATGTGTATTTTGTGAGAGAGTTAAAGTTTAATCTCTTTAGTGTCTCACAAATGTGTGATAAAAAGAATAGTGTTCTTTTTAATGACACTGAATGTATTATTTTATCTCCAAACTTTAAGTTAATTGATGAAAGTCAAGTTTTACTTAGAGTTCCTAGAAAGAACAATATGTATAGTGTTGATTTAAAGAACATAGTTCCTAAAGGAGGTCTAACTTGCCTTTTTGCAAAAGCCACATCTGATGAATCTAAACTTTGGCATAGAAGGCTAGGTCACTTAAATTTCAAAACCATGAATAAATTGGTTAAGGGAAATCTTGTAAGAGGTTTACCTTCTAAAATTTTTGAAAATGATCAAACCTGTGTTGCTTGTCAAAAGGGAAAGCAGCACAGAGCCTCTTGTAAGTCCAAAACAGAGAACTCAATCAGTCTTCCTTTACATTTGTTGCATATGGACTTGTTTGGTCCAACATTTGTAAAAAGCCTTATGAAGAAAATGTATTGCCTAGTTGTCACAGATGATTATAGTAGGTTTACATGGGTTTTCTTTCTAGCTACTAAGGATGAGACTAGTGGCATTCTTAAGTCCTTTATAACTAGGATAGAAAATCTAGTAGATCACAAGGTTAAGGTGATTAGATGTGATAATGGAACTGAGTTCAAAAACAGAGAAATGAATCAGTTTTGTGAAAAGAAGGGTATTTTGAGACAATTTAGTGTAGCTAGAACTCCTCAACAAAATAGAGTTGCTGAGAGAAGAAATATGAAACTAATTAACTGCTAGGACTATGCTGACTGATTCTAAGTTGCCAACTACTTTTTGGGAGAAGCAGTTAATACCTGCTTTGCTATGGTGCAAAATAGAGTTATTAGTAGTAAGGCCTCACAGACAAGACCCCATATGAACTTATTCATGGTAAGAACACGCAAATTTAAGTTTTTATATGAACCATTTTTCTTAATACCAGAGATCACTTAGGTAAATTTAATGGTAAGGCTGATGAATGTTTCTTTGTTGGATACTCATTGAACAGTAAAGTCTTTAGAGTATTCAATATTAGAACAAGGATAGTGGAAGAGAACTTGCATATTAGGTTTAGAGAGAGTACACCTAATGTTGTAGGTAATGGACCAGATTGGCTATTTGATATTGATGCACTAACAAGAACAATTAATTATGAGCCAATTGCTGCAGGTACATAGTTTAATGGTTTTGCAGGTACAAAAGCAAGTAATAATGCATGTCACGCTAGAATGGAGACAGAACCTGTCAAAAATTACATATTGCTACCATTATAGCCTGCTGATCTATCATATTCCCAAGATCCAAAGAGTTCTCAAGATGATGGATCCAAACCTTCAAGTGATGATGGAAAGAAGGTTGATGAAGATTTAAGAAAAGATAGTGAAGGTATTGATCAAGAGAAGGAAGATACTGTTAACAGCACTAACAATGTTAATGCTGCTAGCACAAATGAAGTTAATGATGTTTGTGGAAAAACAAGCATTGAACTTCCACTTGATCCAAGTATGCCTGAATTGGAAGATTATAGCATATTTGAAGATGATGAAGATGTTGGTGCAGAGGCTGACATGAACAATTTGGATACAACAATCCAAGTCAGTCCTATTCCAACTACAAGAATTCATAAAGATCGTCCTCTTGATCAAGTGATTGGATATGTGCAATCAGCAATACAAATAAGAAAGATGTCAAAGAATTTGGAGGAACATGGGTTTGTTAGTACTATTCAACAAAGAAAAAACCATAAAGACCTTCAAAACTGCTTGTTTGCTTGCTGCACAGAGCCTCTTGTAAGTCCAAAATAGAGAACTCAGTCAGTCTCCCTTTACATTTGTTGCATATGGACTTGTTTGGTT
Source organism: Tanacetum coccineum (assembly GCA_026074375.1). Lineage (NCBI taxonomy): Eukaryota > Viridiplantae > Streptophyta > Magnoliopsida > Asterales > Asteraceae > Tanacetum > Tanacetum coccineum. Next base: position 6,281 of record BQNB010207235.1, on the reverse strand, counting down.
CAACATTTGTACAACAGCGCATAATGAAAGAAAATATATGCCTAGTTTGTCACAGATTATTTTCCCAAGAATGTTTTACATGGGTTTTCTTTCTAGCTACTAATAATGAGACTAGTGGCATTCTTAAGTCCTTTATAACTGGGATAAAAAATCTAGTAGATCACAAGGTTAAGGTGATTAGGTGTGATAATGGAACTGAATTCAAAAACAAAGAAATGAATCAGTTTTGTAAAATGAAGGGTATTTTAAGACAAATTTAGTGTAGCTAGAACCTCTCAACAAAATGGAGTTGTTAAGAGGAGGAATAAGACACTAATTGAGGCTGCTAGGACTATGATAACTGATTCTAAGTGCCACTACTTGTATAGGGCAGAACATTAATATCTGCTCTGTGTACAAAATAGAGTGTTAGTAGTTAAGCCTCAATAGACAAGACCCCATATGAACTATTTTTTTACAAATTGGGCAGAACACCACTTTAAGTTTTTAAGAGAACCGATTTGGGTATCATGTTACTATTTCTTACATAAAATCACTTAGGTAAATATGGATGGTAAGAATTGATGAGGTTTCTTATTCTTTGTTAGATACACTTTAATAGTAAAGCCTTTAGAGTATTCATAGTAGAACAAGATATTAGTGAAGAAATCTTGCATATTAGTTTAGTGAGAATACACCTAATGTTGTAGGAAGTGGACCAGATTGGCTATTTGATATTGATGCACTAACAAAGTCAATGAATTATAAGCCAATTGTTGCGGGTACACAGTCTAATGGTTTTGCATGTACAAAAGCAAGTGATAATGCAGGTCAAGCTAGAAAGGAGACAAAACCTGTCAAAAATTACATTTTACTACCATTATATACTGTTGATCCACCATTTTCCCAAGATCCAAAGAGTCTCATTGAAGATGGATCCAAACCTTCAAGTGATAAGATGGAAAGAAGGTTGATGAAGAACTCGATAAAAGAAAGTTGAATGTAATGATTAATAGAAGAGATAATGTTAACACAGCACTAGACAATGTTAAATGTTGCTCTGAGCACAAATGGAAGTTAATGATGTTGGTGGAAAAAAACAAGCATTGAACTTCTATTTGATACCAAATATCCTGCTTTGTTGGAAGATTATAGAGAGTGAAGATGAATGGTGCAGAGGTTGAAAATAAACAATTTTAGAAACAACAATCCAAGTCAGTCCTAATCCAACTACAAGAATTCATAGCATAAAGATCATTCCTCTTGATTAAGTGATTATAGATTTGAAATCAAGCTACACAATACAAGACAGATGTTAAGAAATTAGAGGAACATAGGTCTGTTATACTATATCAACCAAAAATAACAAACAGAAAGACCTTTAAAAACTGCTTGTTTGCTTGCTTTTTATCACAGGAAGAACCCAAAAAGGTAATTCATGCATTGAAGGATCCAAGCTAGATAGAGGTTATGCAGGAAGAGCTTCTACAATTCAAGTTACAAGAAGTTTGGGACTTTAGTGATTTACCAAAGTAAAAAAGGCTATAGGCCCACAAATGGGTTTTCAGGAATAAAAAGGATGAAAGGCGAATTGTAATAAGAAATAAAGCAAGATTGGTTGCTCAAGGGTACACACAAGAAGAAGGGATTGACTATGATGAAGTCTTTGCCCCTGTTGCAAGAATTGAAGCAATTAGGCTATTTTTAGCTTATGCTTCATTTAAAGATTTTGTGGTGTATCAAATGGATGTAAAAAGTGCTTTTCTCTATGGGAAGATTAAAAAAAGAGGTAATGGTATGATCAACCACGAGGATTTGAAGATCAGACTTTCTGATAGAGTCTACAGGTTGAAAAAGCAATTGAAGGACTACATATCAAGCTCCCTAAAGCTGTATGAAACCTTGTTAACATATCCTATTGGACAATGGTTTCAAAAGAGGGAAAGTTGACAAGACCTTATTCATCAAAAGGCAAAAAGGTGATATTTTGCTGGTTTAAGTTTATGTGGATGATATCATCTTTGGTTCAACAAAGAAGGAGCTATGCAATGCATTTGAGAAGTTGATGCATGAGAAATTTTAGATGAGTTCTATGGGAGAACTTACATTCTTCTTGGGATTACAAGTGCAGCAAAAGAAGGATGGCATATTTATTAGTCAAGATAAATATGTTGTTGAAATTTTAAAGAAATTTAGGTTTACAGAAGTCAAGACGGCAAGCACACCAATGGAAACTCAAAAGCCTTTGCTCAAGGATGAAAATGGTGAAGAAGTAGATGTTTATATGTATAGGTCAATGATTGGTTCATTGATGTATCTTACATCTTCAAGACCTGATATCATGTTTGCAGTATGTGCCTGTGCTAGATACCAAGTCAATCCAAAGGTTTCACATCTTCATGTTGTGAAAAGGATTTTTAGGTACTTAAAAGGTCAACCAAAATTGGGCCTTTAGTATCCAAAAGATTCTCCGTCTTGAACTTTGGTAGCAATACAGATAGTGATTATGTTGGAAGCGGCTGGATAGGATGTCTACAACAAGAGGTTGTCAATATTTTGGATTATAATTAATATCATAGGCAGTATGCAAAAATAGACATGGTTGCAAATTCCACAATAGAAGCTGAGTATAGTGGTTGCTCAAGTTGTAGGGATAAGTGCTTTTGGATTCAGAATCAGACTCACTTGATTATGTGTAAAATTTATGCATTACCAAGATCTTTATTTGATAATAACAGTACTATTGCATTAATTAAAATCCTGTTTTTTCATTCAAAAACAAAGCATATAAGATCATAACATCATTTATTAGAGATTGCAATGAAAAGAAATTGATTCAAATTGGTCCAAATCCATACTGACCAGAAGTTACAAGATATGCTTACAAACGCTTTGATGAAGTAGATTTCAATATTTTTGATTTGTTAGTAATTGGAATGATGAATCTTTAAAGTCTTTTACCTATTTATGTTTTTGTAAAGTTTTGTATGAATTAGTATTGTTATTCAGTCAGTTGAAAAGTTCTGGTGTTAAGTATAATTTAGTACTGCCTGTTTATACTTAATATTACTGAGTACTACTGTTAATATACTTTAATATTGTTAGTATAATAAATACCTGTGAAAATGATGAAATTGCTATGGCTTTGTCTTTCTTCTTGGTTTTGTGGACTAACATTTTTGCAGAAAAAGCAAAGAAAAGTGTTAGATTGATGATGGAAAAGCTTTTTGAAATGGAATTGAGTTTAATATTGTCACTCAAAGTTAATGCTACAGGCCATGAACTTACTACTCGCTGGTTCTATAGTAATGTATGCTAGGAATAAAACTACTATGTTGGGTTACTGACTTGCGGTTCTAAGTTAATGTTTGTGTGAGGGTATTTTCATAAATACTTCGATCAAGGGTTTCAATCAATCATTTAATCGATTTCACTCTTTCAAATACTCTCTAATCACAAACCCTAACTCAATTTTATCATCCATCATCAAAACCCAACACAAATGGCGAATCTAAAGTTTGCAGATACTCATAATTTGGTCACATTTTTGTCTAAACCCAAAGAAAGTGATAGGTTTGAACAAATTGTAGATTTCTTAAATGCAAACCCTATTATAGCAGCATTAACAGTTAAATCCTACAAACAATACAGTCCGGTATTGAAACAATTCGTGGCTACTGTTAAGGTCAAAACTGTCAATGGTGAAGTACAATTACATACCCTAGTGGATGGAAAGAAGATAATCATAAATGAATCAATTGTGAGAAGAGATCTTCAACTAGAAGATGCTGAAGGTATTGATTGTTTACCAAATTCTACCATCTTTGAACAACTTGCATTGATGGGGTATGAGAAAATTTCACAAAAGCTCACTTTTTGTAAGCCATTCCTCGCTCCACAATTTAAATTTATGATTCAATACTATTTTAAAACAATGTCTAGAGTGCAAAGACTATTGCATGGAATGAGTTTAGTAACACTATGGCATCTGCAATTACTGTTATTAGCGCTTAACAAACGCAGAAGTTTCAACTTTTCAAAATACATTTTTGAAAGTATGGTTAAGAACTTGGATAATGTGTCTGGAAAATTTTTGATGTATCCAAGGTTTGTACAAGTATTTGTGAATCAACAACTTGAAGGACGGCCAAGTCATAAGAGAATTTATAATGCACCCTCTTACACTAAGAATATTTTTGGAAATATAAGAAGGGTAGGAAAAGGTTTTTCTGGTAGAGTAACACCTTTGTTTCCAACAATGGTGGTACAAAACCAACAAGAATTGGGTGAAAGTTCAGCAATTCTAACTAATCCCCATCACACACCCACCATTACTCAACCATCAACATCTTAACCTCAAAATACTCAAAAATCTAGGAAGACTAAGAGAAAGGACACTCAGGTACCTCAGCCTAGTGGTCCTACAAACATTGTTGTAGATGAGACTGTCCATAAGGAGTTGGGTGACAATTTGGTGAGGGTTGTCACTACTGCTTCTAGCTTAGAAGCAGAGAAGGACAGTGGTAACATAACTAAGACCTGATCCAAGGCAACACCTAATGAATCTAGTTCCCTATGAACTACTTCAGGTGGTGGTCCCAGGTGCCAAGAAACCATAGGGGTACTATTACTCAAACTAGGTTTGAGAATGTATCTAAACTTTCCACTGATCCACTGCTCGCAAGAGGTAACACACTTTGAAGTCGTGAGGATAGTCTTAAACTAAAGGAATTGATGGAACTATGTACCAAGTTACAACAAAGGGTTCTTGATTTATAGAAGACAAAGACCACTCAACAAATGAAATTGCTAGTTTGAAGAGGAGGGTCAAGAAGCTTGAACAGAGAAAGAGGTCAAGAACTCATGGGCTAAAGAGGTTACGCAAAGTTGGTATGTCTAGAAGGGTAGAATCCTCTGGAGATGAAGATAGTTTGGGTGAGGATGCATCCAAATAGGAGAGGAGGATTAATGCTATTGATGTTGATGAAGACATTACCCTGGTTAATGTTCAAGATGATGCTGAGATGTTTGATGTGAATACTTTGACTGGTGATGAGGTGTTTGCAGAACAAGAAGTTGCTGCTAAATATGTGAATTTAACTATTGATGAAGTTACTTTGGCTCAAGCACTTGCAGCTTTGAAAAGTGTAAAACCTAAGGTAAAAGGTGTTGTTATACATAAGCCATCTACAACAACAATAATAATTTCTTCACAACAACCATCACAGGACAAGGGTAAAGGAATAATGGTAGAAAAACCTGTGAAGACTATGAAAAAGAAAGACCTAATCAGGCTTGATGAAGAAACTGCTAAAAGATTACAAGCTGATTTTGATGAAGATGAGAGACTTGCAAGGGAGAAGGATGAAGCCAATGTTGCCTTGATTGAAGAATACGATGATATTCAGGCTAAGATTGAGGCTGATCATGAATTGGCTCAAAGACTGCAAGTAGATGAGCAAGAAGAGTTGTCTATTGAAGAAAAGGCAAAATTATTTCAACAACTCTTGAAGCAAAGAAGAAAGCACTTTGCTTCTAAAAGTGTAGAAGAGAAGCGAAACAAACCATCAACCCAAGCTCAACAAAGAAAAATCATGTGTACTTACGTGAAGAATATAAAGAAAAGAAGCCCAAAGACTTGAAGAACAAATCTTCTGATTCTATTCAGAAGATGTTTGACAGAGCTTTCAAAAGGGTGAATACATTTGTTGACTTCAGAACAGACTTGGTGGAAGGTAGTTCAAAGAGAGCAGGAGAAGAGTTAGAACAAGAGAGTACTAAGAAGCAGAAGGTGGATATAGATAAAGACACAGCAGAGCTTCAAAGTATAATGGAAGACATTCCAGATGAAGAAGAGGTTGCAATTGATGTTGTACCTTTAGCTACTAATCCTCCAACCATTGTTGACTGGAAGATCCACAAAGAAGGAAAGAAAAGCTATTATCAAATAGTGAGAGCTGATAGAAAATCTCAAATGTACATAGTCTCTAGTCTTATGCTTAAAAGTTTTAGCAGGGAAGACTTGGAAGATTTGTACAAGTTGGTAAAAGCTAAGTATAAGTCAACAAGACCAGTGGAAGAATTAGATTTGGTGTTATGGAGTGATTTGAAGACAATGTTTGAACCACATGTAGAAGATGAAATTTGGAAGTTGCAACAAATGTACCAAGTTTTGAGAAGCTATTTGACTCATGTGGAGTGCATTGCTTGAACTTGCAATCTTGAATGATTTACATGCTGGTAGAAAAGAGATATCCCCTTAAAACACCTACAATTATAGATATGCTAAACAAGAAGCTTCA
>BQNB010207233.1:0-10492 GCA_026074375.1 Tanacetum coccineum | reverse complement strand
TTATTTTAAGAGAAATGTTAGATCCACATAACTTTTACAAAATAAAATCCAAACAATGAGTTGTTTTGGTTACTACTAGTTTTAATCCCCGTGCACGCACGAGACTTGTACATTATGTTTTTTAAATATATTTAAAATTTTTATTTTTTCTGTTTTATAAGTTATGAAAGTTTAAGGGGTTATTTTTTTTTAAAGTCATAATAAAATTTGTAAATTTATAAATTTACACTTAACTCTATACAATTTATTTAAAATTAAATCACTAAAGTTTTATTAATTACCTCCTTTTTTTTTAAGTTTTTGTTTTTATAAATTTGACACATATATTTTTACTACCTCCGTCCCACATTAAGTGTCACTTGACTTTTTCAAAGTCTTTTTTCTTCAACTTTGACCTTAATGATTTCTTCTTATGTTATATGATACTTGATGCAAGATATATGAATGGATAGAGTTTTGAATATATTTTTCGTTGGTAGAATTTTCGTTCAATATTATATAACACAAAAAAAAATATTTATGGTCAAAGTTGAGGAAAAAAGACTTAAAAGATTCCATTGTGGACACTTAATATGGGACGGAGAGAGTATGTGTTTTTTTTTCTTTATCAGATTTCTCCACCAAAATAATGCCAATTTTAGAAATATTTAAGCTTTTTAATTAAACATATATTCAAAAATAATAAAAAAGTTTAGATGTGGCCATCTAGACAAGTGAAACGGTCCTTGCTGTCAACTAGCTGTTTTGATATAAGTTTTATAAAATCATTTTATAACTCCGTTTAATTTACTATAACTCGTTTTTAACGTAACTTTTTCGTTATTAACCGTTTAACAAAGTTTTTACCGTTTTTCGAATCGTCGTGATTTGTATTATCTTTATAAAAACATAAAATCCCCTGTTTGGAAATTTCGAAAACCCTACTGCCTATAGATCTTTTATATAATTATTATATAATATGGTTTTTATATATACTTCAACTTCACAAGTTACCACAAGTCTTTTAACTATAGTATATTATATGTTATACATATAATAATTCCAAGCAAGTCTCATATTTTGTCCAAGATCTATCAAGATCAGATAAGTGTACTAACTTTACATGAAATCATAAACTTTCCTTAATTAACCTTTTAATTTATCAAGTTTATATATGAACTTTTATTGCTTAAAACCGAGATTGTACAAGACTTAATATACTTTAATTTCATGATATTACCATCATCATAATATGTGAGAAAGTGCACAAAATCATAATCACAAGAAAAACTATATTTTTCATGTTCAAAAGTATTCCTAATGGTGATTTCACTATATAGCACATTATGTACATAAAAACTCATAAAATGAAAGCATAAAGGTTTAAAATAGACCTTATGATGAATGATGATGTTGATAATCAAGTGCTAAACCCTTGTTTAGCTACAAAACCAAAGCTTGCAAGATGAAACCCTAGATTAGGTTTAGAAAACCCTAATCTTTCCTTTCTTGATTAATACTTGAAAAAGGTTAGCCAATGCTTGGAAATACCTTAGAATGCCTTATAATGGATGTGTATAGAAGGGTATAGGTTGAATAAAATTTTGTATGGGTTTGTGTGGGAGAGTGTTGTATGCCGTAGCATATAGAGAGACAAAGGGAGAGGTTTTGTGAATTTTTACCAAGTTTTAAGCATGTATGTGATCTCATCACTAGATACATGTATATATATGGTGCAAGAACTTAGTCAAGGAGACAAGGTATGGTCCTAGGGATGGTCTATGGTCTTGTTCTTAGTCAAAGAGACAAGGCATGGTGTGGTTTAATGAGAAGGCATGGTACAAGACTAAGTTGTGAAGTCTTTCCTTATATCTTTGAATCATTGCCATAATTTCGGAAAATAGAAGATATATGTGATGTTGTTTAGTAATTTTTATGTATTGGGTATAAATGTGGGTATTTGTTGAGGCATAGAAAAGTTTTGGTGGTTCCCGGTGTTCCTAAGACGCAATTTATCGCGAAACGTATACACTTTAACTAATCCGATAAAAATAAAATGACTCAAAGTTAGTAATATCCTCACAATAATTACTTAACCCTTGCTTGAAGGTAAACATTTAATTTGAATTGATGCCGTTAACATTGAACGCGTAAATTTTTTAGCTTACTGAGCATTTATGCTTAACATTTACATTTAAAGCAAACGCGTACAATACAAAAAGGACAATTGCGGATTTATCGACTCGTCGATGACTTGAAAACACAGGTGTTATAGACTTTCCCCCATTAAACGAGCTTGTCCTCAAGGCTCACGATCAGCCCTTGACAGACGGTGTGGTCTTGGTGGAAGAGGGTGGATATTTCTTCTTGAATTGGTCTTCCACGTTCCCCTGGTGTGAACTCAACCAGGACCTCTCTTGAGTTCCAATCGAACTTTGACTAATGGGAGATCCGACTTTTCGCTTCAACATTTAAACTTCACGGCCCACTATTTCTAATGGTGTTCCTCAACAAAATTGAGAGCTGGCACAAGATGAATCAATCCCACGGAACGGCTAATGTCGTCGCAATGACACCTTTTTTTAGGTTGACACATGGAATATTATGAACTACTGCTCATCCACTTCAGGAAGCCGAGCTTAGTAGCAACCTACCAACCTTTTTAACACCTTGAAGTCTAACCAAACATACCTAGGGTTTAACTGTCCCCTTTTGCCAAAACGTACGACCCCTTTCCAAGGTGAAACTTTAAGCATAACTTTATCCCCGACTTGGAATTCTATTGGTTTACGCTTCAGGTCGGCGTAACTCTTCCGTCGATCACGAGCGGCTTGCATCCTTTTCTTGATCTGGATGATTTTCTCAGTGGTCTCTTGAATATGTTTCTGGACCGAGTATTTGACTTCTCCAACTTCTCCAACATACAGGTGAAATGGCACTTCGATCCATAAAGTGCTTCGAATGGTGCGGCTTTGATGCTAGCGTGATAGCTATTGTTGTATGAAAACTTGACTAATGGCAAATGGTTAACCCAACCCTTTCCAAAGTCGATTGCACAGGCATGCAGTATATCCTCGAGAGTTTGAATGGTCCTCATGTCAGCTTTGTCCATACTGTTGTGATGGTACGCGTACATCATAGCCAATTTAGTACCCAGACAGCATTCTAAAGGACCTCCCTGAAATTTGATGCGAATCTCGGGTCGCGATCACAAATGATTGAGACAGGTATTCCATGTCTCGTGACCACCTCCTTCAGGTACATTCTTGCAAGTTTGTCCAAAGGATCAGTCTCTCTCATTGGTGTGAAGATCGCAGACTTAGTGAGTCGGTCAACAATCACCCAAATGGTGTCGTAGCCTTGCGATGACTTAGGAAGCTTAGTAACAAAATCCATGGTGATGTTGTCCCACTTCCATTCAGGTATCTAGGTTGTACCAACAATCCTGATGGCCTTTGATGTTCGGGGGTACTTGGACCTTAGCCCATGTCAAGACACTGCCTAACATAGGTGGCAATGTCGGCTTTCATGTTGGGCCACCAATATAGCTTCTTCATGTCTTGGTACATTTTGTCGGAACCCGGATGAATAGAGTATTTTGATTTGTGGGACTCGTGCATGATCACAGTCCGCAAATCGCCATAACAAGGTAACCAACTCCTGCCATTGAGGCATAAGGTTCCATCTGTACGGGGTTCTAACTTTTTCGTCCTAATCGCCTCTGGATTTTTTTTAGCGTTTTCAACCAACATTCCTCCAAATTTTGAGAGCGAACACTACTGCTCCAAGTTCTAAATCATGCGTTGTATAGTTCTTCTCATGAATCTTCAACTGGTGTGATGCATAAGAAATCACTTTTCTCCTCTGCATCAAATACACGCCCAAACCCTTCTTTGAAGCGTCGCAGTATGCGATGAAATCTTCGCTTCCTTCAGGTAATGCAAGGATTGGTGCACTGCATAACTTTTGCTTCAACAGTTGAAAAGCGGCTTCTTGTTTATCGCCCCACTCAAACTTGACCTTCTTTTGAGTAAGCTTAGTCATTGGTTTGGCGATCTTTGAAAACCCTTCAATGAATCTTCGGTAGTACCCCGCACACCTCAAAATTGACGAATCTCCTTGGTGACTTAGGAGATGTCCAATCTTTAATGGATTCAATCTTGGCTGGATCCACATGAATTCCTTCACTATCGATCACGTGACCGAGGAACTGTACTTTGGGAATCCAAAATTCACACTTGGAAAATTTTGCATACAACTCCTCTTTCTTCAACAACTCCAATATTATCTTCAAGATATCCCTTCGAGCTCTTGCTTTGTATCTTGAATAGATCAAAATATCGTCAATAAAGACAATTAAGAATTTGTCCAGATAAGGTTTGCACACCCGATTCATAAGGTCCATGAATACGGCAGGTGCGTTGGTTAAACCAAACGGCATAACTTGAAACTCGTATGTCCATAACGAGTTCTGAAGGCAGTCTTTGGAATGTCTTCTTCTCGAACCCTCAATTAGTGATAACCTGACCTTAGGTCGATCTTTGAGTAGACACTCGACCCTCGGAGCTGATCAAATAAATCATCAATTCTGAGGAGTGGATAACGGTTCTTCACTGTCCAGTTTGTTTAATTACCCGATTGTCAATGCACATCAGAATGACCATCTTCTTCTTGACAACGCAAGCACCGAACTCCCCATGGTGAGGAACTGGGTCTTATAAAGCCTTTGTCGGATAGCTCTTTCAGTCCCGCTCCAGATACCCTTTTATTTCAGAAGGCGCCAATCGTATAAAGTGCTCCGTGCTACAGGTGCAGCAAGCACCAGGTACCAATCAATTTTGAAACTCCACTTGTCCGAGTCCTAGGAAAGACTCGGCAAGTCCTCAGGAAAATACTTCATGAAAGTCATGAACTATTGGGTACAGAAATCGTTCTCAGTCGCTTTCTTCTCTGACTTGTCTTCAACCTCCTTTGCAGTGACATGTGCTAAAAAGATAGGAAATCCTTTTTCCATGTACTTCTGCGTTTTAGTGCACGAAATGATGTTTAATCGTGTCACATTTCCCTGGTTACTTCCATCACCGTGTATGATTAAGGTTTCATTTCTCTAGGGGATGTGGACAATCTTCTCGGCACACACAATGACCGCTTGGTACTTCGACAACCAATTCCTATACCGATTATAGCATCCGAAACTACAGTTCTACAGCAGTAAGTGATTTCGATTGGGTGATGTAGTAAATGCTCTAATTGCGAGCAAATTCGATAAGCGAAATTATCTTAAGTGAATAGTTAATTGTTTGTTCGTGGCTTCTCGGCTTAAGATTTGGTATAAGATGATGCCAACTTTATAGTAAGACGGAGTGAAGGTCTGCTTAGTTGATAGGGTTACTAATTCGATTTCTAAAAGTAAAACGCGGCTATGAATAATCGCACACAAAAACAGATAAGTAGAAAATTGTTTCCTTAAGAGGTTTTTTAGAGTGTCTACTCTACAGCACGCATGTACCTTCCTGAATTATACATAGTTGACCAGGCCATGTATAATTGAGACTAACGAGGCATTGCTCATTTCGTCAAAATACGTTATAATTTCAATGATATTCCGTGAGAGTGTTTTAAGAGTAAATAGAACCTAAGTAATATTGACGAAATTCTCATAAATACATAATATTGATAGATAAATTCATAAATCCTCCGTACAACTGAAATATTAGGAAATACAACGAGAAACTCCTAAGAGATAAAGTCTAAGATAGGTTCAACACTTAGGATTGTGCTAGGTAAGGCAGTCAACTTCTCTTATAAAGCTTCGAATCTCATCCTTAATGTTGTTAGGCCTTGATCGTATTCTCATTCTTTTAAGGTATGCAACCACTTTCATGTGCTCAAGTACTTCGCAATTTGGTTTTATGACTTGGTCTTTCGCTTCTGGGCAGATCCCTCTGTAGTACCCTTGATCCCACATTCATAGCAAGTAACTTTCTGACTTGTCCCCCGTCGCCTCTTTGGTTGTTAGAAGATGTCTTTGTAGGTCGCCTACAGTTACGACCAGATGGCCACTAATGTAGCATCCTGTGGCATTGGGAGGACATGGACCATCAGGATGATATTTCATTTAGGACACCAACGGCTTGGTCCCCGCCGAAATATTTCATTCTCCTCGTGCCCTGCAAGGCCGTAAGCTTTGCCAGTATTTTGCCTCTGTTCGAAACTGTTTTGTTGTTCTGATTTTGTCCCTTGAAGTGTTATTCAACTTCCTCTTGTTCTCAGCCTGGCGTTCAGAAAGAGTGCTGATCTTTTTGTCCACACGTTTCTGAAACTTCACTATTGGACACCTTACTCTTGAAGTGTCTCAGACTTCCACACTTATAACAGGTGTGAGTTCGTTGATTCCTAGCAGCCAGTAGGAGGCCTACACTCCTGGGTCCTGTGGCCAAACCTTCTTGCAATCTCCCGAGCCCTTTTTTTTTTTTTTTGTGTATTTTTTTTTTTTTTTTTTTTTTTTTTTATTTTTTTTTTTTTTTTATTTTTTTTTTTGTTTTTTTGTTTTTTTTTGTATTTTTTTGTTTTTTTTTTTTTTTTTTTTTTTTTTTATTGTTTTTTTTTTTGATTTTTTTTATTTTTTTTTTTTTTTTTTTTATATTTTTTTTTTTTTTTTTTTTTGTTTTTTTTATTTTTTTTTTTGTTTTTTTTTTTTTTTTTTTTATTTATTTTAAAATTTTTTTTTTTTTTTTTTATTTAATTTTTTTTTGTTTTTTTTTTTTTTTTTTTTTGACTTTTTTTTTTTTTTTTTTTTTTTTGTCTTTTTTTTTGGTGCTTTTTTTTTTTTTGTAATTTTTTTTCTTATTTTTTTTTTTTTTTCATTCTTATTAATTTTTTTTTTTTTTTTGTTTTTACAGTACATTGCCCATAAGGAGGTGAACGCTTCCCACGTTCTCTTGTTGTTAGCATCCTCTGCTTAACTTGATTCTTTGTTGTTCGGAATCTGGCTTATTGACTTACGGGCCATGTTGGTTTTCGCCTCATAAATGGCAATAGCCTTGATAGCATTAGCCACTCGCTGGGCTACAACCCGCTCAATTTCCTCAACACTCATCCCTTGATTAACAGTTGTCATTGTTTCTTGAAAATAACAGGGAACAAAATGTATATGAGTTTCAATTCAAGGGAAAATCATGACACTCCGTGATCCTAAAAAGTAGGTAAGGTGAGTCCACGTTATGCATAGATATAAGATAACAGCAACCATGGCATAAATAAATCCCCATCGTACAGTAGCATGATTATAACCAACAACGTAAGTTAATACTTAATACATCATTTTACATAAGTAAAAGAGTACAAGCTTTTTATTAACACTACCAACTGAGTATTACTCAAGTTTAGTGGGATACAAAATGAACTACACTGACAATTCTATTTGTCTATGGCCAGGGTGCCTCTCAAGATTCTAGATGCTAGCCTCTTATGTTATCTTTAAGTGACTTAATATTCTTTGGTGATGATAAAGGTAGTGCAGCAGCAACTCAGTAATGCATGCCTCAGTAGATGGTGATTGTGGAGTATGACATTAAATAGACATCCGTACTGCACGGGATTTAGTCTTAAAAGATAAGATGATATGGTGTGGAGAGGTGGGTGATGTAGAAGCAGACTCATCATCTTAAATAATGCCTCTGTATTCTCAGCTTGAGGGGACAGGATTAACGTGTAGTACACAGAAAGGGTCGGCCGAAGCTTAGGTGCCTCCTCTCCTCCTCAGCCTCGCCTCACCTCCTCATACCTTCTTAACATCATCATCATCGTTGTCATCAACAGATGACTCATTATCATAATTGTCTCATCCGCGGCAGGAATGGTCATCAGGAATACCTCCTCAGGGTCCGCTTATCCGTTTCTTGACGGAGTTAGCAATGTAGCCTGGTGAATAGGGCTTGTAGGGAGGGCATCAGATAGATAGAGGCTGATCCTTTATTGTGCCCTCTAGCGCCTCATCAGAAGCTCACAGGAATCTCTATGGCTCGAACTAATATGAACAAATTGTAGGCAAAAACCGTCGATAATGAAAACATTAACTGCTTGCAACAAACAAAACTTAACTTATATAATATATTTATAAAAGGCTGGATGGTAAATATGAGTATGCACTTATTGGCATAAATGAATGATGGTAAGGTATCATATTTATAGCTTAATGTTTAGTAGTAGCGCTATAGGACCTAACGAGCTTATCGTACTACCTTGCCTAAAGAAATATTTTCCCCTATTTATATAAAAATTCCCATATGATAAATAATTTTGTATGTTGTGCGAAAGAATAGGCAAACTCATCATGTATATATATACAATATACCCTCATAGTAACGTACGTACTATATATGAACACGTAATATGCAATCATGTAAGCATCTAGCAACACTAACAAATGCCAAACCAACTAGTGTCCCCATAAAAACCCCTTGTTAATGAAGCAATGTTGAAAATGGTTATAGTCCAAGCGAAAACCTTTGACCTGGTTCTCTATAAACCTTGGCTCTTTGGATACCAACTGTCACACCCCAGATTGGTGCAGCGGAATAAGGGTCCGGCGGCGTTACTTCAAGATCAATAGCAAAAGATACTATAAGAACGAACATAAAAAGTCGTTAAAATGATACAATTGGATTTAATCGATAAGACTTAATACAAAACACATAGCTTTACTTGTTTCATATGTTAATATTACAAAAAGTTGACAATACATTTCCTATATGATGCACCTAATCTTTAAGCGTGAACTAAATGCAATCAAAATATAACCCAATGCATCCTGGCATCCCATCCCTATTGATCTCCCTGAAAACATGGCCTTAAAAACGTCCAACAACATTGTTGTGAATTCATAGGTTTTGATAATCATAATAATGTCAGGACCGCAAGACTTTTATAGTGATAATGAAACACAGGCAGATCTCACAAAACTAGATTACATTTACACTAAGCTCATGACACTGAAGCTCGACAATCTTCTTGCAATAAACATATTGATTTCAATTTCTGCCGATTAGTATGTTCAACCGAAACATCCTAAATCGACATGCTAAAAACGTCGTTCCCGTGATAGCTAATCACCACGGAAACGGGGAGGTCGTTCCCAAATAGATCTATTAAATAACATTGGCGCATCCATAATGTAATTCCCAACTACTACTATGCAATTGACAGTTCATGAGAAGGCTTAACTCGGGTTGTCGCTACTTTAGGCAAACATGGAATCAATACTTCGTCCAATTTAATAAATACAAGCAGTTTCCACCCCAGAATTAGAAATCATCTGAAATCGTAAAAATGTGGGGCTATGAACTCACCTTGATTCAGATTACTCCAAATATCGCAGATAAAAGCGTACACGTAAAAGATCAATGCAATCAACCTAAATTATCATAGGTCGTATAAGTACCGAGTACTTGAATATAATCTTATAGTTGTTACATCGTACTATCGTTCGGGCTATCATAATTTAAGAGGTCATGACATGACGTTCGAGGAGTTAGGACACTTTAAATCGTAAATCCAACAACTCGTCGATACGCCATCCGAAGAGGCCTCATTATGAAACTCCCTAGTAATATAGTACTTGATAACCGCATATAATTCTACATAGCTCAATCACCAACTAATGGTTTTGGTAAAATTACGTTTAATAAGTAAAAACGTTTATAATTATCGTTTTAGTAAAACTACATAACCTTTTGCGTTTAAGCCCGTTTTGACGTTTCTTATGCCCATCTTTTCGTATTAGGACGAGTTATCATAATTTGACATTTTTGATATTTTGACCCTCTGGTGAACAGTAACTTTTACTGTTCACATCAGACGTGACTTTTATTTAAATCGTATTCGTCGTCGTAAAACCCGTAAATGTCGTATTTTAGCCTCATTATGAAATTCCCTAGTAATATAGTATTTTGATAACCACATAATATTCTATATAGCTCAATCACCAACTAATGATTTTGGAAAAATTGTGTTTAACAAGTTAAAACGTTTATAATTACCGTTTTAGTAAAACTGGCGTAACTTCCGCGTTTTAAACCCGATTCTCGCGTTTCTTATGCCCATCTTTTCGTATTAAGACGGGTTATCGATATCTGACATTTTTATAAATTTTACCCCTGGTGAACAGTAACTTTTACTGTTCACATCAGACGTGAGTTTTATAAAAATCGTATTCGTCGTCGTAAAACCCGTAAATGTCGTATTTTATTCGTTATAGCTCCGTTTAACAAGTTTCTTACCTTTTCGGAATCGTCGTGATTTGTATTATTTTATAAAAACATAAAATCCCCTGTTTGGAATTCGAAAACCTACTGTCCCAAAATGATCTTTTATATAATTTATTTATATAATATGTTTTATATACTTTTCAACCTCACAATTTACCACAAGTCTTTTATAATTATATATATTATATGTTATACATATAATAATGTCCATATGTTTATATTTGTCCAAGATCATCAAGATCACA
>BQNB010207232.1:0-10492 GCA_026074375.1 Tanacetum coccineum | reverse complement strand
ACCCAAGGGGTTTCTAACCAGTTTGACCCATTTTGGGGTCTTATACCAAACACCCCTTTACCTTTGAAAACTCAACTTTTATACTGGTTTTGAAAGATTTAACAAAAAGTTTGTAAAAACAGATATTGAAGATGCAATGTTAAGCATACATAAGCAAACAGAAACAACAAATAAGCAGTTATTAATAAGCTAAAATTTTAACCAGATTCTTAGCTTTTTAAGACAAGTTTATTGAAAACTAAGCAAATGATAGAAACAGTTAATGAAAAGCATTAAACCAGATAAAATAAGCAAGGCTAAAACTGAATAAGCATTCTTAAAGCAAAAATAAGCAACACTAAGCAGATTTGCAATGTAACAGTAAAGTGAACTTAAAATGAGAAATGAGAATCATACCTTGATCCCTTGCTTAAATAGGGTAAACAAAAAGGTTCTAGAAGCTCCACCTTGTATAAAACAAGCTGGTAAGGGTCTATAAGCTCTTCCAAATCAGCTTATCATCCAAAAATTTAGCTGAGGTATTTTTAAGGGTGATGCTTTTTTTCTTTCTTTTATAATATTTTTTTACTTTAGTTAAGAACAGATTATGTGAGCTTATAAGAGAGCTTTTGAGAGCTTTTTAAAACTGAGTAAAAACTTGATATCAAAAAGAGCTTTAAAACAGATTTTTCACAAACAAGCTTAAATTTCATTAATCTTCATTACAATATTAAAAGTTACAATATTAAGAGCTTATAAAAAAACTACTAAGTAAAAACTAAAAGAAAAGCTAGATAGCCAAATGGCTTACAAAATTCTTCTTAAATAGGAACGAGCTAGGTCTTGGCCTCTTTCTCTTTTTGTCTTCTTCTTCATTGTGTCTCTTTGTAGAGAGAACTCAAGCCTTGTGCTTGTTGTGTGAGTGGAAGCTCAAATTGATCTCAGCCATCTATTTTAGCTTGCTGCCCAATCCTAATCATCATGGCCTTCAATTTTATAAGCCAATGGGCATGCTTTGGATTGCCAACATGGCTTTGACTCTATGTGGGTGTGGGGTAATGGAGGGTGATGGTTTTGGACTGATTGCTACAGTAAACGATGCAAGGATGGTGATGGTTTGATTTTGACGGGTAAATAGGGAAAGGATAAACAGTGTTATCTGTTTTAAATGGGGCAGGGGTGAAAGTTTGGGGAGTTGTCATAATTGGTCCTTCCACTTGTATGTTGTTATTGCAAATTTCATCTTTGTTATTGCAAGACCAAGAAAAGACCACCTTCACTTGCCCTTATGGAACGTTTGCCTACCGACGCATGCCTTTCAGTTTATGTAATGCTCCGGGCACGTTCCAAAGGTGTATGATGGCCATTTTCCACGACATGATAGAGGAAACAATGGAGGTATTTATGGACGATTTCTCGGTCTTCGGGGATTGTTTCTCATCATGCCTCTCCCATTTAGACAAAATGCATAAACTGTGCGAAGATACTAATTTAGTTCTAAATTGGGAGAAATGCCATTTTATGGTAAAAGAAGGCATTGTTCTAGGACATAAGATTTCAAAGTCTGGGATTGAGGTCGACAGAGCTAAAGTTGATGTTATAGCTAAACTCCCTCATCCGAATTCCGTCAAAGGCGTTCGAAGTTTTTTAGGTCACGCCGGGTTCTATCGTCGATTCATTCAAGATTTTTCTAAAATTGCCCGGCCGATTACCCATCTTATTGAAAAGGAAAATCCGTTTATTTTCTCGAAAGAATGCATTGAAGCGTTTAATATACTTAAGAAGAAGTTAACCGAAGCTCCAATTTTAGTTGCCCCCGATTGGGACCTACCATTTGAGATTATGTGTGATGCTAGTGATTACGCGGTAGGTGCAGTCTTGGGGTAACGTAAGACCCACCATTTTTAGCCTATACACTATGCGAGCAAGACTATGATCGATGCTCAAGCTCATTATACTACGACAGAGAAAGAATTATTAGCCGTCGTGTATGCTTTAGAGAAATTTCGGCCTTATTTAGTCTTGTCGAAGACCATAGTGTATACGGACCACTCGGCTCTCAAATATCTTCTTGTTAAGCAAGATGTTAAGCCGAGTTTGCTCTAGTGGATTCTCCTACTCCAAGAATTTGATGTCATTATTCGTGATAAAAAAGGAGCGGATAATCTCACGGCCGACCACTTATCTAGATTAGAAAATCCTCATCAAGGTGATCTCGAGAAAAAGGAAATTAATGAAACATTTCCTCTTGAGACCCTTGGAATGATATCTTTTCATGGTGATTCTAGTACCCCATGGTTTGTCGACATTGCAAATTACCATGCGGAGAATTTTGTTGTAAAAGGGATGTCGTCCCAACAAAAGAACAAATTCTTTAAGGATGTAAAGCATTACTTTGGGACGACCCCTACTTGTTTAGAATTGGTGCAGATCAAGTGATTAGACGATGTGTTTACGGCCAAGAAGCCGTTGATATCCTCACGACTTGCCATAATGGACCCACCGGGGGACATCATGGTGCGAACTACACCGCTAAAAAAGTCTTTGATTCCGGTTTCTATTGGCCGACGATTTACCGCGATGCCCACGACATGGTTAAGTCTTGTGACTCATGTCAACGTCAAGGCAAATTCTCGCAAAAGGATGAAATGCCTCAAAATGCAATTTAAGTATGCGAGATCTTTGACGTATGAGGCATCGATTTTATGGGCCTGTTCCCGTCTTCTCGAGGGAACAAGTATATTCTCTTAGCCGTTGACTATTTGTCTAAATGGGTTAAAGCAAAATCGCTCCCCTCTAATGATGCTCGAGTTGTCGTTAAAATTTTAAAATCTCTTTGCGCCCGATTTGGAACTCATCATGCTATAATTAGTGATCGCGGTACTCACTTTTGTATTAACCAATTCGCGAAGGTCATGCTCAAGTATGGAGTTACTCACCGTCTTTTTATCGTGTATCATCCACAAACGAGTAGACAAGTGGAGGTTTCAAATCGTGGTTTGAAACGTATCTTGGAAAGGACCATAGGCAAAAATCATGCTTCATGGTCCGATAAGTTAGATGATGCTTTATGGGCCTTTTGTACCGCTTTTAAAACACCCATCGGGTGCACTCCATATAAGCTAGTGTATGGAAAGGCTTGTCATCTTCTCATCGAACTTGAATTGCAATTTTGATCTCAAGACCGCGGGTGATCACCGGAAAGTTCAAATGAATTAATTAAATGAACTTTGGGATCAAGCCTACGAGAAATATTTAATCTACAAAGAGAAAACAAAGAAGATTCATGACTCCAAGATTAAGAACCGCGTTTTCAACGTTGGTGATTGAGTACTTCTCTTCAATTCTCGATTAAAGATTTTCTCGGGCAAGCTCAAAACCCGTTGGACCGGACCGTTCACTGTTACTCAAGTTTTCCCTTATGGTACCGTCGAGTTATCTCAAACCGACGGACCAAATTTCAAGGTGAATGGTCATAGACTCAAGCACTATTTTGGAGGGGACATAGCACCGATGGTTGTCCCGGATCTCTAAATTTTCCCCATGGACCACTAAATTCGGGGTCGAGTCAGGCTCGTGACTCGGTTAACAAAAATAAGCGCTTCGTGGGTGGCAACCCATTCTTATCCCTAGTAGTAGTATATTAGTATAATAGTTATGAATAAGTGTGATGTGAGGAGGCTCGCCTCTTCCTTTCTCGTGTTTCATGTTTTATGTTTTATGTCCAGGATTGCCTGAATTTAAAGGCTCTCTGTGTGAGCTCGTGGTTTTGTCCATCGTTTACTCAATACTTTAATCCTTAGCATGCTTATTTATTGGAATCTAGATATCCTATATATTATTTGATTAACGTTTATCTGATTATCTATAATTAATAAAACGGCGTTAGATTATGTGGTAGAGACCCCTTAAATTTGGAATTATCTGGCCTCGCTTGTAAAAAGTATGGGGTGAAGTCTCACATTAAGGACAATGTGTAGTTCTAATATAGAGGGGGTGAATCTTATGATTTGATCTTAACTTGCATATTGCCTTCATCTTCAACGTAATCCGTTTTATCCACCAAAATAATGTGATTTTATTGCAAAATAAAAAATATCAAAAATAAGAATAAGTGGTTTTAGGAACACGTATTTTTGTCTTTTTAAGGAATAAATTTTAAACTTGATCGAGCATGTTGCGCTCTAGCTTTCCCCTTAACTTAATATAAATTAAGCTTTTGCTAGTCTTTGTATACAATGAAGCTTTAAAACGCGAATTCTACTCGAAAAAGCCAAGAGTTTTGCAAGTTTCCACATGATAGACTTTATATGCAAAAGCTTGTATTACACACAACTAACATTGTCGCTGATCTTTTTATAAAATATTTTAAAAATGAGAAGAAACGAAAAATGATAGAGTTTTATATAAGTTAGATGCTAAACATAGAGTAGTTGGATCTCTTTAAGATATCATAGAGGATAATTGTGGCTTTTTGCCTCCCATCAGCTTAATAACATTATATATTGTTAGATAAAATAAATTTACTTTTAGGTTTTTTACGATCTTAAGTTTAAGTCACTTCGTAAGATCCCTTCTGGTGAAAGTAAGGTAACACATTCGAGGTTTTTGTCAGTGTTGTATGGAAATATGCTATCGATTCCTGACGGCTCGCATACGTTTGTCTAGGTAAGTATAAAAGCCCACCGGATATTAAATTTGGTCTATAATAATAATAGTTATTATTAAACCGCAGCCCGAAAAAATACACTACCTCTTAGCCGTCTCACAACCGATGAGGTAGTGCGATTACAAAAGGGTGGAGGTATAATAATATTAAAAACTGTGGGCTGATAAAAGATTACTGGTCTCTTGCCAGGGCTCACAACCGATGTGGAGTCTTCTAAATAAGGCACATAGTAAATTCTTAGACTGATATAAGTAACACAACTTGTCCGGCTCACAACCGATGTAGCAATGCCTTCTAAAAGGTACAAGGAAATTACCGATGGTCCGAAAATAAGACTCCTTGGACCATTGTCCCAGCTCGCATACCGATGGGCATGTTGTTTAAAGGACCTAGGTTTAATAATGTTGCAATAATAATAGAATAAAGCCATATTTCGACTCCATAATTATCTAAATAAAGCCCTCTGTCACTAATACTCGTATTGACGTTGTTCGAATGAATAAAAAGGATAACTCTAAATCGTTGTGCGAGTCGAAATTAGAACCTTAATGTAGACCTTATTCTCACCATACGTCTCATTTAGAAAGGATATTAAACTAATTAGTGGTCTATAAAACCCGGGTTTAAACTTTATATGAAATAAGAATTTAAATAATTTGTAACCAATAATAATTATAAAATCTTTAGAGGAATTAGGACAAAGTCGGAGCGGAAAGAGCTATGCATAATACAATTAGCTTTTTTTGAGTAGTGTTAAGCATCTTAAAACTTTTATTAACAATGATTCGTTTTTAAGCTTGGTTTATTCGGTGCGGTGAAAAATCAAGTATGATGAGTTTATCCCTTTAGTGTATTTTCTTATTCCATGAAGTTAGTGATATTTATAAATGTATAATTATAAATGCATAAAAAAAGTAAAACGGGGGCTTTTCTAACTAGTGATTCTCTTAATCCCCTTAGATAGAACACTAGCTACTTTTCAAGTAAGTAACTAAATGGGGTTGAAATTGTTGGTTTTTTTTTCCTAATGTTGGTATTTATGACTTTGCGTTAGAGGACATGACAACAGCTTAGTTATGAGGGATTTTGGTATGTTCTTTAAAACACATACCTTTTTACCTAATAAAATAGCTAAAAAGGACCCATAAATGGAACCAAAAATACATAAAAATAAATGCATTTTAAAAGGTGTATTTCCGTGAATAGTGTCCTTGCAGGTAACGGAAATTTAATAAAAAGACAAAACAAGGCAAAACGGACAAAACATAGCACGGGAAATGGAAGAGTACGAGAAATCGAACCGAAAGGCGTATACATCCATAATGGGCCAACCCGTACCCTTTTTATTGGGCCTGTCATCCCACTTTAACTTGTATCTAAACAAAACCCTATCCTAATTCATAACCTAATATCTAATCCATAATCCTAAAAAAAAACCCTTATCTGGCCCAATCCATATAAAAAAGCCCAACAAAAGACTATAACAAACCTGGTCAAAGGCCACTTTTATAAACACGGGTCAATCACTAAATAGAATACTGTACATCTTTCTATGTTTCCCTCCCCTTTATTACAACAAAAACACACACCTATGGTAAACCCACACAGCCTCAAATCCTTCTAGAAGATAACCTGACATCTAATATCCAATTTAGCCACGCTGACAATCCCAACACACCCTCATGGTTTGTGAACGTGCACATGATCCAAGGGCTAAGTATGAACGGATAATAGCGGTTTTAGATTGAGGGACGAGAGCGAAGGCTTTACACACTCCTCATGCACTAGATCCTTCATGCTCATGGATATAAAGAGATCTGTCATTCACATAAACCGGTTTAGTGACATCTAGCTTTTTAAGTATTTTAAGTATCTATATAGCTTAATGTAATTTTAGATATTGTCTTTTTAAATTTACCGTATTTTCTTTCAACCAAAGTTTGTAATATTAGTTGATAATTAATAAATTCAGTTGCTTTAAAATTGTGTTAAATTTCTGTTACTATTATGCAAATTCAGCTATAAAATGTATTTGTGATAATACCTAATAAGACAATAAGGTCTTTTTAAACTATTTAAAATTCAGTTAAGCTCCCTAAATGCTTAGCAGAATAAGCTACTTACTTAAATCCACTCATTCACTGAATAAGCCACTTAGTAAGATAATCCAATAAGGGAAAGTATTTTATAGGCTTATTCAGATCTTTAAATGTTTAAGCTCGCTTGTAGATCTAAGCTCTAAAAAAATAACAAATTGTGATCCAAGTTTAGCTGGATCAATGTACACACTATCCTTTACTCTTTTAGCTAAAATTCCTGTTTTAGCTTATTTTCTCTTATCTGCTTATTGTTGTTATCAGTGCTTATATGTATTATTTAGCTAATAATGTCCTTATTAGTGAAAAAGGATAGGCTCGGAGGGTTGTACTAGGGGTATCCTGCACTAAAAATGAGTGCATGGCAAGGGTGTGGGATAGTTATATGATCGGTGTGACCATCATAACAATTACAGGTTTAAAACATGGGTTAATCCTAATGCCTCTTATCAAGCAAATCTTAATACTTACTATGCGGTTTCAGGATGCATCACAAAAACAAGTTCTAGAATTTAATATACTATTGGTACACTCTCATAATCCTAAAGTAACCAATACCAATGTTCCAGAAAAGGCGACAAAACCATGCGTACACATCCGTAATGACGGAATAGATACATATGATTGCTCACTTCTTAACTCGAACAAGCTAAAGGTATAATATCTAAGGGCGAACCTCACATTTTGGGGTGGAATTTGAGGGTTTTTGTGCTAGTAATATAAATTCCTATCCATGAGGCGCTATTAATACTCGGTTTTCGTCGGTATGTGTCATAAAAAAATTTAAATTTGGGTCAAAATTACCTTTTATGCTATGTTTCGATATATTACCCATCATTTTAAGGACAAAGCAAATGCCAAATGAAAGAATAGTTTCTAAGGCTTATTTCCCCCTACACTTAAGTTGAACATTGTCCCTAATGTTCTATAAAGGTACTCGTAAAACCAAATTAAAGGGAAAAGAAAATAAAGAAAAGAAACTAGTACTCCTCTTGTTTGCTCAATAATGGAGAAAAAATATGTGATAACTGGTTAAATCGTCATCCAAGAATTGTCCAATGAAACTTCCTAAGAACTTTCAAGCTTCTTCACATCAAATATAACTTGTAATCAAAGACAGAGACAACTATACCAAGCATAAAATATGCGATATACAAATATACAATATGAATTTAGGGTTTGTGTAACGCCCCGACCCGTAAGGGTAGAAGTATTACAAATATGGTGTGACATCAAAAGCATACATAATCATAACAAAAACATAAACAGCGGAAGTCTTAATAAAAAAAACCAAAGGAAATAAGTCAACACGACTTAAGGTACATAAGTTCTCAAAAGATAGACATATCCAAACGAAATAACAAATGTCTTGAAAAGAAACAATTCATATATCAAAACTAAGATCTCTAGGGTAAGTCCACACTCAGCACTCATAGCCTGAAAGCAACCCCAGCTCCTAGCTTAGATACCTGCCGCAGGAAAAGAAAGTGCGGCTGAGCTTACAAAGCCCAGTGAACAGATATATATAATCGAATGCAAAAGATAACGGAAATCAAAGGATACGATACAAGGTACAAAGGATATCACAATACATGATCAAAGGGATACAAATATAAGGTAAGACAAATCAGAAGATCAAATCATAGTGTAAGGTAAGATGAATCAGAAGGTCGAATCAAATTAAGTTCAATCACCAAGCCCAAACAAATCATATCATAGTAACCATGGAGTCATGAGCTCCAAAGTTTTGTGAAAGACGTGGATTGCACCCAAACATCAGTCACCAAATATCCAAATATCATAATGTCATAATCCATCGAATACAAAACAAATCTAGGATGCATCCATACGCCCCTTAAACAAATAATAATCTTCATAGTGCACATATAATATCAAATGGGGGACGGTATGAGAAATCACTCACTCACACATGAGTCATGCCAAAGGTGCATCAATGACACGGCCATGTTACCTTCATGGCTAGGAAACAAATAGTGGCTTGGTTCTCAAACTGAAGGGTTCAAAGCAAAGTCATATCAAAGTTCATTTCAAAGGGATCATAGCAAAGGTTCAATGTCAAAGGTTCAAATATCAAAGGTAGCATAGCAGGGTTCAAATAGAACATAATAACAGATCATATACTTTCTATTTTTAGTAACTTTCTATTTTTAATAACTTTCCAAAATTAGTAATATTCATCATTTGAGATTCTATTAAGTATTTTAAATAGCTTAGGGACTTAATATATCAACCTTACAAGTTTAGGGTTAAATATGACAACTTTCCATATTTTAGGGTTTAATATGCAAAATCAACAATCTTCAAGGTTAAAAGGGTAAATATCAAAGTTTCACATTTTATTCAGATTATACCTTCCATTTTATGTATTTACAAGTCAAACCCTTAATTTTACATAATTTACATATTTAGTCCTTTTGGTTTATTAATTACTTAAACATTATTCCATTTTTAGTAACTTTCCATTTTTAGTAACTTTCCATTTTTAGTAATATTCATCAATTGAGATTCTTTTAAGTATTTTGAATAGTTTAAGGGACTAATATGCCACAACCTTACAAAGTCAGGTTAAATGACAACTTCCCATATTTTAGGTTTAATATGCTAAATCAACGAATTTTTCAGGATAAAAGTGAAATATCAAAGTTCACATTTATACAGATTATAACCATTCCATTTTCTGTTTTACAAAGTCAAACCCTTAATTTTACATAATTTACATATTAAAGTCCTTTTGGTTTGATAAATACTTAATCATTATCTTAATATCCTAATTACAAAACAAGCCCTAATAATTTAAATATAGACAAAATCATCCTTTATACATTAAATACTAACCAAAACCTTTATACTATTTCAGAATTTACAATGTTCATCCCTCTATTTTTAATTAATTACTTTCTAATTACTTAATATAAAGTAATAAACCATTTAAATCCTCATATACAAAATGACGTTTATACCTCCCAACTTATTTTATACAGAATATAATAAATATAATAACATGTCTTAAACAGACCCCATAGTTTCATAAATTACAAAACAAGTCCTTATACTTTTTATATCACAATCGGCTAAAAACTAAATCCACCAAAACCCTAGTTTAATTTTTCAAACCTCAAACACAATTATTTCCCAATCATTAGCATTTATTGCACCTATACAAAATAACAAAACCCTAACCCTAATTCATTTTAACCATTTCTTTCCCTTTTTCCCTTATTTTCGAATTCGGTAAATACAAATAATTCTCCGATAATTATTCGAATCACTTCCAAATTTTTACAACAATTTTTCTGAGTTATATGTGATATGAAAAACCTTAGAAAAATATAAAATCAAATGTACAAATGGTTTTTAAGCCGATTTCATAATTACCTAGAAATTAGGGTTTCGAATATGTTTCAATTTATAAAATCAAAATAAAATGCATGAAATTTTTTACCAGATATATAACGAATTAATATGATGAAACATGAGTTACAAAAATACCTTTGATGATCCTTAGTGATTTTATGAATTTATAAACCCGATTGCTTATTCGAACCCAAAACCAATACCAAAATAGAACAAAGCCTTATAAAATCTTCCCACTATTTTTCCCACACTCCTTGACCTTCAAATCACCCAAGAAAAATCGTGCTTGCCTTGGAAAAATTCTTTGCCGCCACTTTTGGATTTTAGGGTTTCGGTGGTGTTTTGTTTTAGAGATTTAGCAAATGAAAAGTGT
>BQNB010207230.1:0-10492 GCA_026074375.1 Tanacetum coccineum | reverse complement strand
TGGGTCGAGTTGTAGTTTTTGTTGTTTATTTTTTTTTCTTCATTAAATGCTGGAATACATCTTTAAAGATCAGCCGTTGATTATTTTTTGTTATCCATGTGTCATTATTTCAGATTTTAGTGCCAAGATAAGTTTTTCAAAAGCATGTTTTATATAGGTTATAGATTAGACATGTCAAAATATATCAAAAATTATAGTTTTTATCCATATCTAAAAATGACACATGTCAAAATATAATTGGCCAGATATATTTTTTTTTTCTATTTTCTTATTGGTTATTCATATTTTAGATAAACATCAAAATTTAATATTGGTTTCAATTTTCTATAAATATAGTCCAATATCGACATATTTTCATACACCTTCTCAATTCTTCATTTCTGGTTTCTTAACTTTCTTATATCTGGTTTATCTACTATGGATCCTAATTATCCAAATTATTTCCCAAACACCCAGTATGGAGATTTTCAAAGTCTTCTAAACTCTTAGTCTCCGAATCTAAATCAAATGCCTAGTATACCCAATCATGAAACTTCACAAAGTATTTCTAGAAATTTGTTTGAAAATTCTCAAAAAGCAAGCAGAAGTACCGAAAAAATTGCAAAATGGGAAACCAAAGAAGATATAGCTCTGATGGCAGCATGTGTCATGTTAGTAGTGATTCAACTCGTGGAAACAATCAAAGAAAAAGTTCGATGTGGGAAAAAGTTTGTCAAATGTATGAGCAGACCAGAGCTGAAAACCCAAAAGATATCGGCCCTCGGAATGAAAATCAGATGAAAGGTCGTTTTAAACGACTTAGTGAAAATGGAAGCAAGTGGGTCGCTGCTTACAGGGCAGCGTATAGCAGAAAAACGAGTGGAATGAGTTTGAAAGATGTCGAGCTTGATGCACATAAAATTTATGAGGGGGATGGTAGCAAGTTTTTAGACTTGACTGTATTTAACGAAGTTATGTGTAAAAATCCCAAGTGGATGTTAAACATAGATCATGACAATACACGTTCACATCGTATAGATGAAGAACCTAATGAAGAAAGTGGTGGCAGTACGAAAAGATCGAGAACTAGTGAAGAAGGAGAGTATGTTGTTCACTCCAACCAAGAAACACCAAATAGTAGTGGTTCAACTATTCAACGACCTATTGGTAGAGACGCTGCTAAAAAGAAAGGAAAAGGTAAGGCATCACAATCTTTTTCATTCCCTAATAACGAATTTGTTGAAGAATTGCGTGCAATGAGGATCACTAGGGAAAGTGAAATTGAAGTCATGAATAAAAGGCTCGAGGTAGATAAGAAAAGAGAAGAAAGGGAAATAAAACGGGAAGAAAGGGAGCTTAAACGGGAAGAAAGAGAGCTCAAAAAAGAAGAAAGAAAGACTAAAAAGATGTATCTCTCGCATCTGAATGCTTTGCTGGCAAAAGATCATGTGTCACCAGAAGAAGAAGACATGAAGCGTAATCTGTATGAAATGTTGTATGGAAAGTGATGTTTTGAATTATGTTTGTATCACTATGAATCTTAATAAATGAAATCTAGTTTTTATATTTTTCTGATAATCTTATCAATAAACAAAAGAAAATCTTATCATGACACATGACAACGTCTAATTCGATCATAGAGATTACATATAATCTTATCAATAAACAAAAGAAAATCTTATCATGACACATGACAACGTCTAATTCGATCATAGAGATTACAGATAATCTTATCATGACATGTGGAAACGTCTAATTCGATCACTGTGATTACAAGATATTCTTTCCTTCTATAAAAAGAAAGATAATTTATCAAAGTCTAATAACAAGTTTTACACATTCAACTTATATTTTCTAATTCAAGTTCTCAAAACAAATGTCATCTGATTTTGATGACTTATCAAAAAAAGTGAGTTATGTTGTGAATGGTAATAAAAAAAAATATGGCATATTATCTTACGGATGGCATATATCCGTCATGGGCTGCATTTGTCAAATCTATAACTTCTCCACAAATTAGAAAGCATACGTTGTTCGCTCAACATCAAGAGGCCGTTCGAAAAGATGTGGAACGGGCATTTGGAGTTCTACAAGCTCGTTTCGCATTCCTTCGACGTCCATGTCTTATTTGGGACTACGGACAAATGAGACAAATTATGATTGTTTGCATTAATATGCATAATATGATAGTTGAAGATGAACGAGAAACTTACAAATTTTGATCCATCCGAAATTTTCAACGACATGCATACACCTGGTAATGAAGTTGTTGAGTACTCTACTGAACGAATTGTGGATTTAAGAAGTTATATGAGAAACAAAGAAAAAAAGAAAACTACTGCGCAACAGAGAAGCTCATTCATCTTTAAAAATGACTTGATTGAACATATATGGCAAAAATTTGGCGATGATAATTAATTATGTCATCTCTCTAAAAAAAATAATTTGTAATTTTTTCGTGTTTTTGTAATTTCATTTTTCTAATAAAAACGTATTTTATTTCAATTAAAACCCAATAATATAAGTGAAAAAAAAAAAAAAAATTATTATTCAAACCGGTACTTTTTCAATAATATTATATGTTAGGTTGAGTTGTTGATAAATAGTAAAAAAAATATAGATTGATTGTATGTATTGGTTGTGTAGGTAGAAGAAAGAGAAAATAATATTTTAATAGGAGATTGGGTTGTGATAGATTGTTGATAAAGATAGTCTAATTAAACTTAGGTGGTGTTTGTTTTTTCAGAAATGCCTTTTAACAGCATCTTAATCTTACTCATTCAGATGCGGTCAGACATTTGGGTCATTAAGACTGTTTGTTTTTTTCATGTCATTCAGAGGCAGTAAGAGGCAAACACTGTTAAGAGCGTTTGTTTTTTTCTGGCCATTAAGAGACAGTAAGAGGCATAAACCTCTTACTGAACTAGATGTGGAGAGGGTAACTTAACACCTCTTAATGTCTTTTTTTCTCTTTATTTATTTTCTACTTTGTTGTTTTTAGAGTAAACTACACCGTTCGTCTTTGTGGTTTGCGTTGACCGCGGCCTATGGTCCTTTGACCGAAAAAAATGCACCATCCGTCCTTAAGTGAGAAACGTTTTCCGTCGTTGGTCCTTCTCTTTAACGAACCTTAATAATGCTTGTTAACTCACCACACGTGATACTCACATGAGGGTATTTAGGTCATTTTACCATAAACATCATCTTCTTCCTTTTTACCTTATCTTCTTTGTCTTCATCTCAGACACTCTCTTACCCACCTCTATCATCTTCAATATCTTCATCTAAAAAAAAACACTTGAAAGCTCATTCTCGTTTTTCATAAACACCAACAATTCATCTCACAAAATTATATATTGATTATAAGTAAAGTGTAACAAAAAACCAAATCCATTTCCATCGGCAACCGGTAAGAAAAATCCATACACATTTATTATCTTTTTTAATCTATATTACTATATAAAGCATTTATAATGTGGGAACCCATTAAAAATTAAGATAAGGAGGTGCAATCTTGACCATCCATCTCATTTTTGAGAATCACATCATAAAGTGAAATGTGTTACCTTTTAATTAAAAAATCACCTTTATTTTCAAATTGAAATATCTTTTTATCTATTTAATTTAATTTTGATTTAATTTCACCATATTTTTTAAAATTTTATGCTCTTTAATTCAACATCTATTTTGATATATTTTTATAATTATTCTTTTTACATTTTAATGGGTTTATTTTATGTTGATTTATATTTTTTTACAACTTTAATCTTAATTAAATATAAACTTGATACGTTAAAACTATATACTTTCGGGATAGAGTGTTGCTTATTTGTACAGCGAAAATTTGATGTTAATATGTTGTATTGCGGGAAAGTACGGAAACCCCAACCGAACACATACATTTGTGAAACGAAATCTAAGCGGAGTAAGAAATTTACGTAAAAGTTGAGTTAAGTAAAATTTTTAAGTCGCCGCTATGCGCGGGTAACCAACTAGTAAAAACAAAATTAGAAAAAAAAATCTTAAACTAATCCATTTACATCGTGAAAGAGATTAACCAACCAAATTTATTAAAAACCCACACCACCAATCCATCTACAAGATTTACAAAAGACCAAATATCCAAACGAACACTTAAAATCAAAAACATGAAACCATATCTACTGCGAAAGTGGTGGCTGTTAGATCCGTCTGTGTTAGATCTATTGGGAAGATGGTGGTTGCAGGCA
Organism: Tanacetum coccineum; assembly: GCA_026074375.1. Lineage (NCBI taxonomy): Eukaryota > Viridiplantae > Streptophyta > Magnoliopsida > Asterales > Asteraceae > Tanacetum > Tanacetum coccineum. The sequence goes on along the minus strand of BQNB010207230.1, from coordinate 6,284 downwards.
CGTTTGGAAAACATCTCCAATATTTTTTAACCCCCTCCACTTGTGAAGATGGTGGTTACAGTAGGTTTCGACCCCAAAAGAAAATCTTATCATGACACATGGCAACGTCTAATTCGATCATAGAGATTACATATAATCTTATCAATAAACAAAAGAAAATCTTATCATGACACATGACAACGTCTAATTCGATCATAGAGATTACAGATAATCTTATCATGACACGTGGCAACGTCTAATTCGATCATAGAGATTACAGATAATCTTATCATGACATGTGGAAACGTCTAATTCGATCACTGTGATTACAAGATATTCTTTCCTTCTATAAAAAGAAAGATAATTTATCAAAGTCTAATAACAAGTTTTACACATTCAACTTATATTTTCTAATTCAAGTTCTCAAAACAAATGTCATCTGATTTTGATGACTTATCAAAAAAAGTGAGTTATGTTGTGAATGGTAATAAAAAAATATGGCATATTATCTTACGGATGGCATATATCCGTCATGGGCTGCATTTGTCAAATCTATAACTTCTCCACAAATTAGAAAGCATACGTTGTTCGCTCAACATCAAGAGGCCGTTCGAAAAGATGTGGAACGGGCATTTGGAGTTCTACAAGCTCGTTTCGCATTCCTTCAACGTCCATGTCTTATTTGGGACTACGGACAAATGAGACAAATTATGATTGCTTGCATTATTATGCACAACATGATAGTTGAAGATGAACGAGACACTTACCAAAATTTTGATCCATCCGAAATTTTCAACGACATGCATACACCTGGTAATGAAGTTGTTGAGTACTCTACTGAACGAATTGCGGATTTAAGAAGTTATATGAGAAACAGAGAACAACTGTGCAACAGAGAAGCTCATTCATCTTTAAAAAATGACTTGATTGAGCATATATGGCAAAAATTTGACGATGATAATTAATTATGTCATCTCTCAAAAATTTAATTTGTAATTTTTTTGTGTTTTTGTAATTTCATTTTTCTAATAAAACGTATTTTATTTCAATTAAAACCCAAAAATATAAGTGAAAAATTTATTATTTTTTTTATTATTCAAACCGGTACTTTTTCAAAAATATACTTATAGAGTAAATATTTTATTATATATATGGTTTTGTATAAAACTTTAAGTAATTAAATTAAATATAAAAAAATAATATTATATGTTAGGTTGGGTTGTTAATAAATGGTAAAAAAATATAGATTGATTGTATGTATTGATTGTGTAGATAGAAGAAAGAGAAAATAATATTTTAATAGGAGATTGGGTTGTGATAGATCGTTGATAAAGATAGTCTAATTAAACTTGAGCTACAATATTCAAACTGCCCCATTTAACCGATCAAACGTAATCCACGAGACCATAAACTGGGATTCTCTAAAGTCAATATCCGTCATTTGATCATGATTAGGAATCAACGTGTGTTTGATTTGTTGAATGCAGTGTTGAACAAGGCATTTTACATAAAAAAAATTCACCATATCATCTCGTAAGCTAATAAAACCACTTTCGCCTGCAATGCAATCCTAAAGGTCAATAAAAAGAAACAGTCAAAAGGCAAACATATAAAATGCTTGTGACTATGTGAGCATGAGGAAATATCTGAACACACAAATGCAAATTTGTTACTTTTGTATCTAATTAAGTGCAAACTTGTTGTCCCGTATTAAAATTTGTCTATATATACATTCCTATCTTAGATATGGAAGCGGACAAACGTTTACACACGCTAAGCAGTAACAAGTACTCCTTCCGTCCCAAAATTATTGTCCCCCGACAAAAAACACACAGTTTAAGAAAAATGCATTTATTACTGCTTTCTCTTTCTTACTTTTTGACAGAATGACAATTTTACCCTTAACTAATTAATTAAAGTATTCTTTAAAGTTTGTAATAATAATTTCAAACAAGGGTAATATAGTAAACTTGATGAAACTTCCCTATCTATATTTAGTAGTGGACAATTAAATTGGGGCATCCCAAAAAGGAAACGTGGACAATAAAAATAGGACGGAGGGAGTAAGTATTACAGTAGGAAATAATCAATACACATGCAGTTTAAGAATCATTTTCAAACGGCATTTACATGAGATATATGTGAGATAGTAGTGTACATGTGAGATAGTAGGTGGCATGTAGATGCGTAATTAAAAAATAGCATCGAGTAAATAATAGATAGGTGGTATTATAAGTTAAATCACAAGAAGATTGTTTCTTGCAAAGGACCATAAACTCATAATGGAGTAAGTACGTAGTTCATGGAATGTTTTAAATGCATTATCCACGTTTAGATGATGCACAAGTCATTAATAAATGCTAAGCATAAAGGGTCAAGAATAATGTTTTGCTACCCCTAAAGATCAATGATAGACACAACTCTGAAAACCTAATAAGGGCACATGAATATAAGACATCTTACCTGAAAACAATAGCGGATGTACTTGCGTTTCATTGGAGTTGAGAATAAAAGTTTAAGGGATTTATCAAAAGGATGACGTTCCTAGATTCTGAATACTGGACAGCAATCACCTTTTCCGCCAAAATCGGGAATCGTCCTAATTATATATATTACATAATCCAAAGTGAGTGCCTTTTTCTGCTTGAGACCATTCTGTAATACTATTTCTCCTCTGACACATATTGTGCACCTCAACTTAGAAGGTACAGGCCGGATGCCTTGGTATCATTTTTCAATATAAAAGAGCCAATTATGTTTCCATTTTGCGGCAACACTAATATTCCTATATCTTTACAAGCTGCCGACAGTAGCTAATACTTTCAATTCACCCATTTTCTTCACTGCATACAAGATACATCAGATTCATTATGAAATCAAAAAAATTGACATAAAAACTTCCGGTTTTTGAAACAACTTAAATAACTAAGACTGACCTTCAGCCTAATGACGGTCCAGCACTGTAGTTGCAGAACAGTGCACTTTTATACAACTTTACATCACCGGAGCCCAGTTGGCTAGGATTCACTGTCCAATTCTATAGCACCACCATTTGAATTAAAGAGAAAAACATAAACGATGATAATGATTATCATTCCATAGTTTTGATAGGAGTGTTTCGAGTTAGTTCTGACTCCTTATTGGTATTTCTTATTAGTCCCGAGTCCTTATTAGTATTTCTTATAAGTTCCGATTCCTTATTTGCTTGCTTTTGCAATTTTAATTTTTCTTTTTCAGCTTCCTTCTTCTTTTGTGCCTCTATTTTTTGTAAATTTGACTTTTCTTGTTCAGCTTCCTTCTGTGCCTTCTTCTTTTCCAACTCTATTTGCTTGCAGTTATCTTCATGGGCTTGATTGAAACTTCGCACAAACGCAAGTAATGTTTGAATAGCTGAAAAGAATATCATAAAATGGCTTTTTAGCTTAGAATTCCTGAGGTTTACTTATCAGATAACCGTTAACATTTCAGTCTTAATTAATCACCTTGTTCATATGAGCAACGTTTAGGATCTTCTCCGAAGTAACAAATCAAACTATCAACAGTTTTATCCTATAACAACGCAAATATACAATAAACATGGGCAGGCTAAATTAGCTGTTATGTCTACAGTAGATGTTGGGACATACCATCCCATTGTAGAGTGACATCAGGGAATTTACTTCACCTTCCGCAGAAGCAAGAAATCTTTTCAAAGACTGGGACATGGAAAATTAAAGGTATAAAGTATGAATGAACAATTAATATTAATATTTTTATATAAATATATAATCAGTTACTATAATACCAATATTGTGTGCAAACCTTACGGAAACGTTTAGACACATGTCCATCTTTTTTACACGATTTCTTTTCAGTAATTACGCTTTTCATTCCAGTGGCAAAAGTGTGCATTTCTTCTGCTAGAAATTTTAGTTGTATCTGGAAGAAAATAACTACTGAAATTAACAAATTTTAACCGAAATCACATGTACTGGAAAATTTATTTTTGTCAATTCTACCAAGATTACCTTTGATGCAGCTTCCAAGCTGCCAAGTTCCTTGGAAAAATCCAGGAGTTCAGGTAGGTTGTCTGCAAGCACCTGTGATATCCAGCAGACATACCATGTACAAAACTTAATCTGCTTTTTATGGTAAGTTATATGGAAGGAAAAAATAATTATAACAAACAGTCCAGAAGCTGTACCTTACAAAGATAATGCATCAGGGTCATTTTGTTGCTCCTGGCACGAGTTTCGTTAAGCTTGAGGAGGCTATCCAATTTGAACCCAACAGCAGCGCCTAAAACAAAAACCAGGTTATTTTAGTTTTTTACAGTTACAAATGGTGATGAGATTAACATACTTAAATAGTCATTAAATACCTCACCTCTTGCAGTACCCTGGTTCAAAGCGTTTCCAAGAGAAAGTATCGTCTGCATGATTCTCCTAAACTTGACAGAACTCCTGATCTGATATTATCAGAAACAGTGAAAATTCATCCAATTAGATAGCCACTAATTGACCGAAAGATTAAACTCGAAAAAATAACTTGCCTGTTCTACTGATAAATATACATCATTTAGCATCTTGCCAAGATCTGAAGCCTATATTGCAACAAAAAGTATATATTAATAATCAAGTACATATAAAAACGTACTAGAAAAGTGGAAATGCATGAAAACAATATTTTCTTACTACCTGTGTACTAAATTGTAACTTGTAAGATAATACTTTGAGTTTATCTTTTGAACGTGGAACTTTCATTAGCTCCAAGAAAAACTGTTAGAAGAAATCATGAATAAATCCATATGAATAAGTTAAATTTAGGACATTAATTTTTTCCATGTTACAAGGCCATAATGAGAATTGCATACCTGTTCGCATTTTCCCAGCATATTTATATCTCCTTTATATCCCTAAGCATATAAAACACTACTTTTATTATAAAGAAAACTTTGAATGCTTAATTCAATGTGATACAGTAGACCATAAACCTCAAATACATATGAAATAGGAGTGACAAAAACTATCTTCAACTTGACCACATGACGGTTCATTGTTTTCATGAAATTCAATACATTGAAATTCATCACTCACCCATTGGAAAAAAAATTCATTACTCAAACCGGTTTACGGCAAACCGGTTTGAACCGGTTCGTATCGGTTCAAGATTTTGGATGGAAAAACCGGTTTAAAACCGAATCGGTTTTGGCCAAAACCGGTTCGTTTTTTTAAAAAACCAGTTTTATACACCTCTACATATAGTGAAGTTCCTTTTTCAATTCCAATATTGATGCGTTTCGATTTCATTACTATATATATTTTATTCCTTTTTCTTTCTGATTGTCACTGCATAAAAATTTGTGACTAATAATCTAAAGTATCAAAAGAAGCTAATATAAAGAAAGAAAATAATATAAACGAGGCGACATACTGCTTGCGTGTTGCGGCGAGGGGGGGGGGGGGGGTGGGCTACTTAATATCGAAAGGTGTTCAGCTTCTATAGTAGTCGTTTTCTGACCCCATGTATTTAGTTGTTGAGTGTTTTATGTTTTTAGTCTAAAGTATAGATAAGACCCTTAGATTTTGTGTATATCAAATTGAAAATCATAAAACCCATCAACTAAAAGAAAAAAAAAAGCAAGAGATAAAGATAATGATGAAGATAAAAATGGTACCTTAAGTGTTTGAATATTCTAAACATCAAATGAAAACCAATTCCAAGCTTTTACATTCAAATTAGAAGTTTGGTGCCATGGTAACAGAATGTATACGCATAGACTAAAAGCTGATCGTTGCGAATTTCCAAAAGCCTCTGCATTGCATTACTCCTTTTTGTTTGTTGTAGCAGTTCAGATGGATGGCTCTCAATTTTACTATAGAATTTATCTAATGCGCCACCAGACGTATCCTATTTCACATTCACCCTCAAGCTGAACTGATTTAACAGTAAGGAGCACAACTCATCACAAATATGCAAAAGCATATCAAAGTTGCAAAGTACGTCAAGACTAACCTTTTGACTGAGCTGTAATTGTTCAATTTAGAAACTACATTCATCTCGAGCCTTCTCAGCTGGCTGTAACGTGACAGACCCGCACCCTCTCACATTTTTTGCCTTCTGGTATGCTGATACTGCACCGAACCATATGACAGTGTTATTCTTCATTATGAGACCAACTCTAAGCCTTTAATAGTATAGTGAATTACGTAGCACATGATATGATCAATTTTGTAACGTGAAACAACTATAACTAATTACTACTCGTGGCACACAACTTAAAAAAAACTATACCCAATCTATCCTATAGTTACACTACATATGAC